>JAPTHN010000041.1:3526014-3789257 GCA_026936325.1 Platynereis dumerilii
GATACAGCAATGGAAGAAGAACATCCAAATGAAGCAGACACTGAAGAGGAACAGGAAGGATCAAATGATGGCGGGGACACGACACCCAGCAACGAATCCATGGAAGAAGAACAAGAGGAAGAGGAAGAACATGAAGAGGATCAAGGGGACTCACAGGAAGAAGAAAACGAAGGACAAGAGGAAGAAGAAGAAGATGATCCAGGAAACCAAGAACAGGATGGAATGGACAAAAGGGAAACAGAACCTGTGGATGAAGGAAAAGACAGGGCACAAAACGAAGACAACCAAACAATCACAACCAAAGATTATCTTTACTACTTCCTAGATGAAGAACCATCACCTGAAAAGATTGAAAAATTCCGACCGACGTTTGTACGAGACTGGCTAGAACTGGCAGGGAAGCATCATCAAATGTCTGGCTTTGGCAATGTGTCTCGGAAGCTGACTGAACGAACAAAACAGAAGTTGCACAGCTGGCATGAAGATGCACATACAACCAAAAGAGAAATATTCAATTTAGTCACCAACTTCACTGACGAGTTCTATGGAATCCTTAGTATTTTGGTCTTACATGACCATTTGTCTGTTGCTATGAAATTGATAAGAAAACAACGGACAACAGACAACATAACACAAAAAAGGAATAACTAAGTAGCAGTCTAACAGAACTATACAGACAATTAGTACAAACATGATTCAAAAAAAGAATACCTAACTACCAATCAAACAGGACTATAAAGACACTTAGTGAAAACCAAGTATGTCTCTAAATAGCCCAACAAGGTGCTGATGAGACGTAAAGCCCAAACACACACACACACACAAAATTTCATAACTTTAAGCGAAATATTGAGATCACAATGGGCAGTTCAAGAATGAAGAAAGATGGCTGCCAAAATGGCTGCCGTCTTGGATTTCTCAACAATGAACATCTTGGATTTCTCAACATGTTCCCGATCGATACCCAGAGACCAATATCTGGAAACTATACAAAAAATTCTGAACAATAAGCACTCATTTGTATGCTTGGTACTAAGACATAAATTTAATAGAAATGTGAAAGTTCTTGTTGGACCACTGTTGTTAGAGTAAAGTGGCTGTGATTTTAAACCAACAATGAAATTACTGTGATTACACTAATTTGTTAATGAATTACGCAAGACATATTTTTCAAGTTTGTTTATTAAGGATATTGCAGTAGAAACACAAGAAAGGCACCATTTCAGCTTCAAAGTGCCAAAGGGATACCTTCACATCCGCCAACCGTGATTGTGTGGGACAACAGCATGAATTCGATCGAAAAAGGGACCTAAAAAGTCACTTCCACAAAAATTAAAAGTAACTTTGGTCCAAGGATGACAGAGTTTGCAAGTAATCGGATCGATTACTTAGTTATGCTATCAAGTAATCCAATTATGTAATCATCATCATCATACTATTAATTCACGGATGCTTTACTCTACTCTAACTAATTTATTCGCAGATGATACATTGATCTACTGTAATGCTTCAAATGTTACAGAGCTAAATGAAAATCTACAAAATTGTGTTAATGATGTTGTTGAATGGTATAGGCGAAACAATATTGTTATAAATGCTGAAAAGTCTTGCTCTATGGTTGTCAGATCAAAAAGGAAATCTATGAATGATTTGTTTAAAATTTTTGTTGATGATTGTGAAATTGTGCATGTTGAATCTATGAATTATTTGGGTTTGGAATTGGAAGAAACTTTGTCGTGGAATAAATACATAACTAAGTTGTGTAAGAAACTTTCAATGAAAATTTCAAAGCTGTCAAGATTAAGCAAATCATTACCTAAATGTTTATTATTGAAAATATATAACTCCATGATACAGCCTAATATTGACTATGCCATTTCAGTGTGGGGTTGCACAAGTCAAGGAAATTTAGATCAAATACAACGTTTACAAAATTATGCTGCTAGAATCATTGAAAGGAATTTTGACTATATAGATATTCGAGGTATACAGCTTGTGCACAAATTAGGATGGATGAACATACGAGAAAGATACTTCTACTTCCAAACCCTACTTGTATTTAAATGCATACATGGTCTAGCCCCTGATTATCTAATGAATAATTTGATAATGGAAATTGATATTACTAATATAGAAACTAGAAAACATCAAATGAATTTGCATTTACCCATAGCTGATAATGAACTCCATAAAACAATGTTATTCTATAGAGGTGCATCTGATTGGAATAAGTTGCCAGCCAAGTTGAAAGATTGTCACAATATAAATGATTTTAAAAGAAACCTTAAGTGCCATATCAAGGATCGAAGAGCAAAGTGTTAAAGTGTTGTTTTAGTTCATTGTTAATGGTTCTTTTACATATTTTATATATCAGTTTGTATCGTTAATTGCTTTTTTGTCTGCTTTTATTGTTGTTATTGCTTCATTTTTATTGTTAAGGGCTATGTTGAAAAACAGTCTGCAAAACTGAACATAATACCCTTGTAAAATATTTTCCAAATAAAAAAAATAAAAAATACTCCTCCCAAACTATGCAAGCCACACTCTCAAAAACTTGCATACAACTTATCAAGCTGATCTACAACAACCATATCTATGTCTCCTCTCAACCTTCTCTTCCCTTTCCACCAAATTCCACCCCTCACTCTCTCCCCACTGCCGTGGAGTAGACATTTTCAAACTTAACAACTTTTGCCTGCAGACGGCATAGTAGCATGCCACTGGACACAAGGATATACCTACAATTCACTCTCTCTACGCCATTCTTACTCTCATTATACCAATTATCACGGGTACTATGCTAGTTCGATTAATTTGTATTCAGATTACTGTCAACACTGTCTTTGGCCATATTATGTCAATTAGGCAAGGCCTGCATCTTTCACCATTCCATAAAATATAGAGTTTTCATCCTGCAAAAGTTCAGAAGGTGGGCTGAATTCCTTTATTTCTCCTTGTTCCAAAACAAGAACCCTGCAAGCAAAAGTGAAGGCATTAATCAAATTAGACACACTACATATTGTCAATTAGTTTTAACAATTAATAGCAGGAGATAATAGGGCACACATGTACAAACAAATCAGTGCACATAATTTCCTGACATCACAATGCCATAGTAATTGGTCATTTAAGTTGGACAATGTAGTAGGCCTCAAAAAAATTTAGATAATTTCTATATAGAACATTATCCCATGTGCCTTTTTTCCCATACCAATGATTTTAGTATCATGAACACACCTGTCATAATCCAATATAGTGTTGAGTCGATGGGCGATTGTGATCACTGAACATCCTTTGAATTCCTCACGAATCGTATTCTGGATCAGATCGTCCGTCTCAAGGTCCACGGCAGCCGTAGCTTCGTCTAGAACAAGAATCTTGGTCTTCCTGAGCAAGGCACGGGCCAAGCAAACTAGCTGTCGCTGGCCCACACTACAACAGAACAAAATGGTTCATTTTAGAAATCCAAGCAGGACTAATATAGGGTTAAGTATGGAAGTTTTTTAAAGAGAGGCTTCCTGTCTGTGACTAAGGTATCCGAGATGCGGTCAAACATTTATTCAAGCAAACAGAAAATAGTTTTAATATTTTTATGTTGTCATGCCAAATTCTAGACATATTGACAAACTTATAAAGTGGCTGTATTGAATATTGGGAGTTGTATGTCCTGTATTTATGCACTTGGTAGACTGTGAGGACAGGAGGATATTGCAATGAGTGGCCAGGGCAAAATTCCAACCGCGGACCCCTCCCCCTGGTGACTATGTCTTGGTGACCAAAGTAACAAATAACCATGACTTGGCAACTAAATGCTTGACTACATTAGTAACTGCAACACTTTTAAGTTCCTCCTCACAGCGAAACTTCAGAATGGTGGTGAAAGGCATTATAGAGTATAGACCAATTAGTTGTTCTGACCTCAAATTTGCTCCTCCTTCACTGATCTTGTACTGCAACCCTTCATTCAGAGTTGTCACAAAATTCTTGAGATGAGCATGTTCCAGGGCCTTCCACACTTCCTCATCAGCATACTTCTCAAAAGGGTCCAGATTCATTCGGAGGTCTCCAAAAAGAGCACAGGATCCTGAAACAATTTCAGCTTAAATATTGTTTATCAATATTAATATCATGGCGCATTAATGTAATTTACCTTTATTGCACTTAGGCTATGCCTTGGGCCATAGTAGTCATCAAGATGCCACTAGAACTGATACAACCCTTGCAATAACTGTATGACGCTTTGTTGTGAAGTTTCAAGGAAAAACACAACTGACTTCGGAGACACTGCAGGTTGCTTAGGTTACTGGCCGAAGCCTGCAGTCTAGTCTTAAGTTGTCACTAGTTAGTAAATACAATGGTATCTTGCTCTGACTCTGCCTGTTAACTTCATCTGGACAGAAAATGAGTCACTTTTGAACTCTTCCAATCAGAGAGAATCTTACAAATATAACAGTTCAAAGAGTTTTTCTGATTGGCTGATTCCAAAAATGAGCAATTTTCTGTCTAGATGAATTCGGCAGGCCCAGTAAGAGCATGGCACCTTTGCTGATTTACAACTGAAAAATATAAGGACAAGACTCTATTGCCTTCACATGTGCTTATATGGACCCATGCAGAGAATAGAACTAAACAAATACTGCTTTACCTGAGGAATAATAGTAAGTCGAGATCTCAAGTCAGTTAATCCAATATTGCTGATGTTTTTATTGTCAATGAGGATGCTGCCATTTGTGGCCTCTATGATGCGGAAGAGGGCCAAAGTGAGCGAAGACTTTCCGGCTCCTGTTCGACCAACGATTCCAACCTGAAATTGCAGAATACAATAAATATTAATTTATTTAACAAGATCTGTAACAATAAGAATTTTAATAATCTACCTGTACCACTGTGTGCTGCAACATGACAAATTTCATGCCCGATTATTAAAAATTAACTTACTGAGGTTAAGCAACAACTGATCCTAATGTCCACATTTTAACTCAAGTTTTTGTGAGGATCAGATCTTTCTAAATGGGAAACTTCGGATTATATTGCGGCACATGCATTTGAGCAAGATCCATACTGACTGAGGTAGGGCACAAAACAAATGTTGACCAGTGGCGTAGCTAGTGGGAGGGCAGGTGCCCCCCCCCCAGACAACTTTTTGAGGAAAAATGGGGAAATGGACAAAAAATGGAGAGAACGGGAGAAGATGGGAAAAAGGGAATAGAAGGGGAAAACAGAGAGGAGAAAAAGGAGAGGAAGGGCAAAAGCTGTTTTTGGGAAATCCTGTTGAAATTTTTGCGGACACTATTTCAAACTTCGAAGTATGACTACTTGATAAATAAACTGGAACCGGTAGGCGAGACTTATATATTGCATATCAGTGTGAAAATTGAGGTATTTAATATAATTGTAGATCTATCTAAGTAGTACCAGTAATGTATATCCAGTCGGTCTGCATGGTCCGCATGGTTTTACTCGTAACATACAGGTTTATAAAGTCTTGATAATATTTTGGCCAAGAGCAACAAACAAGAATAAAGATTTAAGTGAAACTTTTGAAATCAACAGTCTAAAAGAGAGATGAATTTGAAGAATGAACGAGAAAATGCTGATGATGAACTGGAACTTGTGAAATCTATGTGAAGTTACACTGTAAAATTTGAATTTTGAGTTAGCTTAATTGATTGAGTGAGATGGTTGCACAATTCCTTTGAGCCAAGATAGCTTGTTGCTTATAAGTTATAACAACATAAAGATTATCATAACTCAAACAACAAGTTATCACGGCTCAAACAAATTGTGCAACCATCTCACTCAATAATTTGACCTAACTTAAAATTTCAAATTTTACAGTGTAGAATTCAAAAACAAAATTCACTGAGCACTGCGTGATAAGTGCAGGAATTTTCTGACTGATTTTTTTTTTTTTTTTATTGTAATGGCTGTCAATTAATTGAACTTTTGGATTTTTTCCCTGGTTATTGCGCCCCCGCAGGTCTCGGGCCTCCTCGCGGCGGTGGGTGGTAACACTTAAGGTGAATTCCTGTATCCTTAGTGGCCAACACGAGACAGTGCGCAAGCACACGTCTCCCCGACGGAAATGGGGCAACCTGTTTGCCGTGGGTTGCGACCCGTGTTGGAGGATGAAGGGGTCCTGGTGGTTGAGTTGGGTGGGACTAATTTGGTCCTCTCATACAATACACTACTTTGGCCTGGATTTCTCCCAGACGGGAGGCTGGATTGGCCCGGTCCAGTCAATCGGCTTGTCATGTTGCTATTTAGGACTTCAGTCCTATTTGGCCATGGCTGATGGGTCAATCGAGAAAGGTTAGAATCCGAATATTTGCCTGCCATGGTTACCGTTATCATGATTTGAGGCAATATTGCAGGCCTAGTCTTTGGAGAGTATACCCTTCTTGTATCCCTGTGACTCGAGTACTGGGCTTCGCCCTACTCATATTGGTCTCCCCTTGTTGGACTCCGTGGCGGGTGGGGAACATGGGGGGTGAAAAATAGAACACTACATGGATTTTTTTAACCGAGACTTGTCTCAAACAGAATTATTTGGTTGTGAAACTGACCCTTGGCCGAGGTTCATTGTTATCAAAGGAAAAGATGACGAATACAAGAAAATGTCTTCTGTCTTACGGGCGACAGCCCTATTCAAGGCTATAGGACGCCCAGATGATGTCAGGAGATTCCCTGACTCTCTGTTGATTAAATGTGTGCACAAAGAACAATCTGAGAAATTGCTAGGGATGAAGAGATTGGGAACTGCCGAAGTAGAGGTGACTCCCAATGAACGGTTGAACACCGTCAGGGGAGTCATTTATTCTTATGACAGTCATGAAAGCTCAGACGAGCAACTGCTGGACTGGTTTCAATACCGAAATATCCCGGTTGTCTCAATATACAGGATGTTCCAGAGAAAGACAAGGGAAGGTTCCACTGTTGAGACTCTAAGTCTCACTTTCAAGGGCAGTAGGATCCCGGACTCAGTCGAGCTTGGCTTCGAGTCCTGTAGGGTCCGTCCGTACATCCCTAACCCAAGGATATGTTATCGATGCCAACGATATGGCCATATAACCAAGACTTGTAAAAATCGAGAGGAAATATGTGCCAAGTGTGGGGGACTAGACCATTCACATTCAAAGGATCATCCTTGTAACCTTCCTCCAAAATGTGTTAATTGCAAGGGTAGCCACGCCTCGTATGACAAATCATGTCCCAAATTTAGCTTTGAGAAAAAAGTCCTTGAGATCAAGGCAAGCTCCAACATCTCATTTACAGAAGCAAGACGAATAGCTCAATCACGATATGGGGCTGAAAGCTATGCCCGAAAGGTCAGTGGAGAACTACAAACAGGGTCACAGTTGTCGCATGGATCTGCCATTCATCGCCCAGCTGGACCCAGTTCAACACCTCGTTCAACGCCAAGGCTAAGACTTGATCTGGATCCCGAATATAATTATTCAAAACATGCACAGACCCAAAACAATGATGACAAATCTAATCCTCAAGAAGACAAAGACAAATTCTGTACATTTTTTGCCCATGCGCAAATGAATGAACTTCTAGATGCGCATGGAAAACACGTGACTCAAAAACAAAACAGGACAGACAAAGCCCAACAAAACGACCCACACAACAAATCGACAAAAAGGAAATCAGATGACAGGAATATTGAAGAGAGAACACCAGCTAAGATTCAAGCTACAGAGACTGAGACAGACCAAAATACCTCTTTTGAAACTGTTGATTCCGAGCAAACAGATTTAGAAGATCAAATGGAACTACAAATATCTTCTGCAGAAACTGAGGTAGTTAAGGACAAGCCACAGGCCAATTCCGGCCCTCTCATCCAGGCTCCAACCACTGGCCATGCTGGTGGAGAGCAGGGGAAGGAGGGTAAGCCGGACAGACCTGGAGGTTCTCTACAAAAACACCAACTACAACAAACCGGGACAAATCAGACACAACAACAGAATCAAAATCCCAATTCAAAGAGCACAGCACAACTACGTGCACCAGGAGGGACAAAACCCACCACAACTAACACCAAGACAGGGGAAGGACTAACATCACGCTGAGACGTGAACCCCTGAAATTTACCTTTAAAACTCCATCAGACAGATAAACAAATACATGACAGACCAACATCATTCCATGGACAACATCATTCAATGGAATTGTCGAGGCTTAAGAGCAAATTTTGATAAGTTGAAGATGCTTACATCTGAGTATAAAGTGAACATCTTATGTCTCCAGGAGACATTTTTAAAAGCCTCGGACAATATTACTGTTAGAAATTATCATATGTATAATTCATATGGAGAAATTGTCCTTGATAGGGCAATAGGCGGTTCTACCATTCTGGTAAGGCATGGTGTAATTCATACATGCCTAAATCTTAACACCACCTTACAGGCAACTGCCGTCCGCCTAACTTTACGTAAAACGATTACCGTGTGCTCCCTCTACTTGTCCCCGAGTATGCGGTCACACTACAAGATCTGAATAACCTATTTAACCAATTACCTGCCCCCTCCATTATTCTTGGAGATTTTAATGGTCACAACCCTTTATGGGGTAGTGCAGACCTGAATAGTAGAGGAGAACTGATAGAGGACTTTATAAATGGAAATAATCTTTGTGTCTTCAATGATGGGTCAGATACATTTCTACATTCAGGACATGGCACTTACTCTGCCATTGACCTAAGTATAAGTGATCCAAATTTGTTTCTAGATTTTGGTTGGAAAGTACTAGAGGATACACATGGAAGTGATCATTTCCCAATCCTATTGAAATCGTTACATGTTGGTCCTAACTCCGGTTTATCAAGGTGGAAATTCAATAAAGCAGACTGGAATCTCTTCTCAGAACTCTGCAACAAAAATATTACCCAACAGAAATATGTAGATTCTGATTCCCCTGTAGACCATTTCACAAAAGATATTATAGACATAGCAAATAAAGCGATACCGAAATCTCAATCCAATCCTCACCATAGCCCTAAACCTTGGTTTGACACGGAGGTCAAAGAGGCTATCAAAGCCCGCAAAAAAGCATTACGTGCCTTTAAATCTCGCCCAACACAGGAAAATCTAAATCAATTTAAAATCTTCAGAGCAAGAGCGAGAAGGATAATAAGACAAAAGAAAAGGGCTACCTGGCAAAACTATGTCTCTAAACTTAATACCCGTACACCCAGTTCCAAAGTATGGAAAATGATAAAGAAGATACAGGGAAGAGATACATCCACACATATTCAACATCTTGTCATCGATGAAGAAGAGATAACCACCACTGAGGAAATTACAAATAGAATAGGTGACCAATTCGCATTTAATTCCTCATCGAACAATTACACCCAAGAATTCCAACAATTTAAAGAGAGGGCCGAGCGACAAAATTTAAATTTCCAGTCTGATAACTCTGAAGCATATAACATGCCTTTCTCCATGGAAGAGCTCATAGCGGCATTGAATAAGGCTAAAGACTCTGCTACTGGAGCAGATGAAGTTCATTATCAACTACTAAAGCATCTACCGGAAACAAGCCTTAAAATTATGCTGCAGATTTATAATAGAATATGGGACTTTGGTACATTCCCAACGCTGTGGAAGAAAGCGATAGTAATACCAATCCCAAAACCTAACAAAGACCACAGTGATCCACTTAACTATCGTCCGATTGCACTCACCAGTTGTCTTTGTAAGACCATGGAAAGGATGGTCAACAATAGACTAGTATGGTATTTGGAATCAACTGAAGCCATAACAGAATATCAATGTGGTTTCAGGTCCAAAAGAAGTACATTGGACCATTTAGTATCATTAGAAACTTACATAAGAGATGCCTTCATTAAGAAAGAACATGTAGTTGCAGTATTTTTCGACCTAGAAAAAGCTTATGACACCACTTGGAAATTTGGAATTATGAAGGACATTCATGAAATGGGTCTCCGGGGAAGGCTTCCTCAATTTATAAATTCATTCCTTCAAGATCGTAACTTTCAAGTCAGAATAGGAAGCACACTATCCAACAATTTTACCCAAGAAATGGGAGTTCCTCAGGGAAGTATTCTCTCTCCGACATGTTTTAATATTAAGATTAACAACATAGTCCGACATATCAAGGAGAATATCAAATGCTCTTTATACGTTGACGATTTCCTCGTTGCTTTTAAGTCAACCAAAATGACAAGTATCGAACGACAACTGCAACTTAACCTAAACAGGTTGCAAAAATGGTCATATGAGAATGGTTTTAAATTTTCCAAAAATAAAACGGTATGTATGCACTTCTATCCTCCCAGAAGCTTTCAGCCGGATCCAATCCTAATGATGGAAAATTGTAAAATCAAAGTAGTGAACCAGTACAAATTCTTAGGAGTTTTACTGGATTCTAAATTCTCTTTTATTCCACATATCAAAGAACTTAAAGCTAAAGGTTTAAAATCTCTTAATCTTCTCAAAGTAGTCAGCAAGCTCAGTTGGGGTGGAGACACCACAGTATTGCTACGACTATATAGGGCTATAACCCGATCACGTCTCAATTATGGGAGTATTGTATATGGATCAGCAAGACCGTCTTACCTCCGATGTCTAAATACAGTACACCATCTGGGCATTCGCCTGTGTCTTGGGGCATTTAGAACATCGCCAATAGAGAGTCTATATGTCCTTGCGAAAGAACCACCATTGTCACTACGTCGTATAAAACTTTCGCTGCAATATTTTGTAAAACTGGCAGCATGTCCAACAAATCCGGCTTTTTACCCGGTATTTCAGCCAAAGTACCAACAAATTTATATGACTAAACAAAGTGTTATAAAACCCCTAGGTCTTAGAATGAAACCCTACTATGACATAATAAACAAAGACAACTGCATAGTTGCTGAAGTGCAGGTTCCATCCATATCTCCGTGGACCCTTCCTTCACCAATTTGTATTCTAGACCTGACAAGTCTTAAAAAATCTTCTACAAGTCCCCTGGAATACCAGAGTAAATTCCTCATAATAAAATCCCGGTATCCATCATACAAGTTTCTTTACACAGATGGGTCCAAAGATGGACTTCTGACTGGTTACGCAGTCACCTCCGCAAAGACAAGTTACTGTAATGAACGTATACCTGATGTGTGCTCGATATTCACAGCGGAACTGACAGCTATCTACAAGGCAGTAGAAATGGCAGTCACCTCAGAAACTAACAATTTTGTAATTTGCTCTGACTCAAAGTCTGCATTGCAGGCAATAGCCAACAAGCAGGTGGAAACCCCTCTTTTATTAGACATTCTTTTCACCTTAGCAGCAATGAAAGAAAACAAGGATATTATATTTTGTTGGATTCCAAGTCATGTTGATATCAAAGGAAATGAGATGGCTGATCTTCATGCGAAGAGAGCCTTAAGTAAAAACTTAACGGACTATGTTGTCCCTTATACGGATTTTAGAAAGCATATCAATGATTTTACCAAGTATAGTTGGCAAGTACGATGGAATGCTTGCCAACGGAACAAGCTACGCACAATACTACCACACGTCATGAAAGATATAAAAATTGATGTGAACTCACGCAGAGAGCAAATCGTAATTCATAGATGTCTTATAGGGCACAGCAGATTAACCCACTCACACTTATTAAACAATGATGCAGCACCAATATGCGAAGGGTGCCAAGTACCTCTTTCGATCAAACATATCTTGATAGAATGTAATAACAATCTACATCACCGACCCTTTCAATCAGGTAATCTCAAACACTTATTCTTAGAAAATTCAGCGTCCAGTATAACACGGTTCCTCAGAGATAACGACTACTTCTACAAATTATGAGAAATTAGTTCCAAAGATAATCTATCTAACCAATGTTGCCTCTAAATAGCCCACACTGGTGCTGATGGGGCGTAAAACACAAACTCACTCACTCACTCACCCCCTGGTTATTGCTCATGCTCATAACACCTTGGCAAAACTTTTTCTTCTTTGAAAAAAAAGGCCAATGGCTTTTTCAAGGATGTCTCTGCCTGCCTTGATTTCTTATTTGAATACATGCCTACAGATTCCATGTTTGATGAATGATGAATGACACGAAGGAGTCTTTGTCATTACAAAATTCACTCCTTTTTCTAAAGAAGTTTTGATTTGAGCTGAGCAATATTAAAAGGCACATCCTTTCAAAGTGTCATGACTTTTAAATTTTAACTTCTGAGGTGTATCTTTAAATAACTTCCCTAACCAAGCTTGTGTGTAAACCACTAAACTAAATTTAGACATGAAGCATGTGACAGACTTCATGATTTTTTTTTTGGGGCCAATCTGCATTGATTGATGTAAATTAACATAAGTGTAAAATTACGTGACAATAAATAACAAGTTCGTTATTAAGCTGTTTAAAAACTTGTGTGTTTTTAATGTTGCCAAGTTTCAAAAAGATGTAACCTTTCTATCACAAAATTATGTCCTGCGCCAGAAATGTTAACAAATTTTTCTATTATTTTACTAATTGCTATAACAGCATCATCATATTCAATGTGTTTTCAATGTTTTCTCTGCTTTGTTTGAGATTTCAGTAAAGTCTGTCAAAAGTTTACAACCGTGTCGAATGTGCCCCATGTTGTCGATAACATTTTGGGGAAATCCAGGGTCTTTTGCCCCCCCAGAGAAAAATCCTAGCTATGCCACTGATGTTGACATAATACAGGCCAACGCCAAAACTATTTGCAAAAGTTTTGCAGGAACAGATTCCCAGGGCACTATTTATAAAGAGTTTTATCGTGGTTTTTGTAGCTACATGGCTGGAGATTAGTATAGGTTATTCACCAAGGGAGAGGGAATATGTGATTTATCACCCGAGGGCTTTAGCCCAAGGTGTGATTTTAACACATATTCCTGATTCCACGGTGAATAACCGGCTTATACCATGAGACAAACACTCAAACAGTCAAACATGAGAGGATAACAGGACAACAAAGAATATGGGAATTATTTCCCTGCAATACTGGCTTGTGATTGGCTGACAGAGCCTGACAGAGGTGTCGAATGGTATAATATATAGAAAACGCACCTTTTCTCCTGCACTGAAAGTGCAGTTGACCTTCTTCAGGACCAGGTCCAGACCGGGGCGATATCGAGTGCTGTAGTCCTGAAGCGCAACAACTCCATTTTCCGGCCATTTGGCCGACGGTTTGTTCCCTTCAATTTCTGCCGGTGCCTGGAACAACATAAAAGCTATTAATGTAATAATCTAACATGGCAAGTTTGTTTACCGGAGCTAAGATGTATATTATGATTTTGAACTACACGTTGGACCTGTTACAGCCGATGAATTACAAGAAGCACCTACAGTACAGAATTGCTCTGGTAATGATCCTTGTGAGGTCATATCCTTGCCATGTTATTCTATATGACTCATAGGGAGTTTTGTGAGGTCCTATATTTTGAAGGATATTAGAACAAGTTAAATACTTAATAATTAGTGACAGCAATCTTCACTGACGTCACTAGTTACTCTTTGACAAATTGACAGTTCATTTCAATGCAATTAAAAAACGAAGGTGTTACCACTATTTGCCCCACCACTTTAAAATGAAACTGACGCTCCTTGTAACACTCTCTTAAATATTACTATTCGTCATACATAAATTTAAAGAAATAGCAAAGGCCTCTCTCCTACCTCCTGAGGACAATCCTTGTACTCCTGGATGCGCTCAACAGACACAATGAAAGTCTCCAGGTCGCTTGTGGTTCTGACCCACATGTTCAAGACACCAGTCACTTGCAGGGCGTACGACACAGACAGACCAGCCAGCCCTCCTGTTATAGAACCCCTCTGGATGACGGCGAACAACCCAGCAAACAGAACTAACAAGTTGCCAATTGTCTCAAGCCAGATACCAAGCCATCTGAAAGTTAAAGTAACACATCAATGGAATAGTCTAGCTATTGTAGAAGAATTATGATTAGACCTACTTACAGAAATGCACTAGAATGCTATTAGTCTGACAATGACTGAGTCACAGCCATAGATTGGGATACAGTAAGATTTGGGAAAAAAGGCTAAAAAATCTGGGCAGATGATTAAATAACAACTATTTGAAAATGAATGATTTTCAGGCAATTTCATATGAAATGGTGAAAAATCTAGATCTTAAAATTTGAGCAAAAGTCGCTCACCCCCCAAAAATCGAATTCACCACTGAGGTCATAAGTTGACACACAGCAAAATGTAAGTACTTGTCATTTTTTGGCTGTAAGAGTAGAAAAAATAAGACAAGTTGATTCCCAAGAGTTGGTTGATAAAAGAACTAGGCCTACTCCTTCACACGCATGATTTGTGTCAAGAAGTGAAAATACTGAAGTCGCAAATGACATTGATAGAAATCTTGCCCAGACAACAATTAAATGCTGACATTAGCTGTCTTTTAATTTATAAAAATGTAAAATATAATTTCACTGACCTGTTAGCGATGAGGCCAGGGTAGTAGGCCATATTGTACTCATCTGTCAGCTGCTCAATTTGGTCAGTAAAGTCATCCACCTTTTTGTAAGCGCGTATAGATGAGGCACCACTGATGGTTTCGCTGAAATGACCGAAGATCGGAGACCTCCTAACAGACTCGATTCTCTTTAACTGTCGTGATGTGACAATGTAAAACCTCTGAAAGTTGTAAATACAGTAATTCATGAGGTAACATGAAGCTGAAGCAGTCCTGTATCTGCCAAGATATAAAGCAGATAGAAAGAAGACAATATTGCCCATAGCCAAGAAATGGCAGGAAAATAAAGCATTCCATGATTTGAGACTTCTTACAGCTGAAGTCATAAGTATATGAGTTCAAAAATTACTGAGCATGTCATGCTTCAACTGTGCTCATGATTTCTGTATCTGATTGTATCAACGCTTAACACGGGTTATCCTTATCTGGTTAAAATGTAACTCCTACAACTTTTTCCCTGACTGGGTTGCATGTAAAATAATTAAGTCATATTGTAACATGAGCTTAGTAAATTAAAACTAGGTGAATTAAAACTAGTTGTCTTACTCACGTTCAGCATTGATACAATAGCAGTTTAAAAATAACATAACTACTTTAAAATTTATGTTATGCATTGATACAATCCAGTACTGCTGTAATAATCACCTGCACAAAGAAGTAAAAAAGTCCCAGTGGAACTATGAGAATGAGGAAGTAAGGAGTGCTGTAGGAGATGACAACAATGGTGGTCAGTACTCCCGCCATGGTCCCCAACCACATCCGGAGGGTCAGAGGAATGTACATGTCTACGACGTCAACGTCTTTGGAGAATCTATTCACAATGCGACCCATTGGGGTAGTGTCGAAGAAAGACATAGGAGCTCGGAGGATATTTGAAAGCAAACTGGAGTGGAGCACTCTGGAAGCATTGATGCAGCTGAAGGCAATGGCGAAGGACTGGCCCAGGACAAAGAAGGCTGAAAGGAAAAGATATATTTTGCGGTGGATGGATGGATGGATGTTTGGGGCTTTACGTCCTGTATTTATGCATTTGGTAGGCTAATTAGGACAGGAAGAGGACATGGCAATGAGGCGAAGGATGATTGAAATAGCCGTCCTACATAGGCCCAGGTGACCCGGCAAGAGCCGGATTCGAACCCTGGACCCAGCAAATGGCAGTCCAGCATGCTACCACTAGACCAAGTTGACCAACCCTCCCCCCTTATATATTTTGCAGTGAATATCGATTCTAATCACGTCATTTTGATGTTGTGGTCGGTCTGCTTACTGGTAATTGTCTTCTTGTTACCTCTAGGCTTCAGGTTAAAATGGGCTAAGATAATTAAAATCTCAACTATGTATTATAATGCATCCCCATGACATCGGATATGAACTAATTATCTTACCATCATAACATGTGATATGTAACTGAAAGAAATATAACACAGAATAAATAGTTGTGATATCAACTATGTCGCTTGTTACTACTGAGCTTCTTTGTTAACTTATAATGTAAATTTGGACTGACGTAATAGAGGGAGCAAAATGAATCATAGACAGACATGGGTCTCCGGTCCTCAAACAAATCACATGCGAAATCAGTGCTATCATCATATGCAGCTATTATCTTACCAAATAGATCTATATTGTGATATTATTATTGATGAAGTATGAAAAGTAAGTTAGTAAGACTCTTATTTAAACCTCTGCTGGTTTTACATTGCATGGTGGAGAATCCGGGTCCTCTGCTTGGTTTACATTGCATTCTGTCAATTTCAAGGTTCCCACAAAATCTTACGACAGAAATTCCCTGACTTTCCCATGACTCTCCCTGACCAAATTTCAGATTTTCCATGACCAATGCTTTATTCATCAAGGTCGTGATTTACCAGAAACAAATTCATGCGATGACCAGAGTCAACTGTCCAACTGTCAAATCAACCAGCCGTCTACCATAAACACAGAAATTTGCTGAATTTTAGCACGAATTGTAGTCAAAATTTGAGTTTTCCATGACTATTCAAAATATTTTGATTTTCCATGACTTTCCATGACCACTATTTTTTTCATGACTTTCCCTGACTTTCCATGACTGTGGGAACCCTGCAATTTGAGCAAGAGGTTTTATGGAAGCTCCAAAAAAATTAACACTAAGACAGGAATGCCCATATATATGCACAAACTTATATATATACTTATACTTATGATGTATAATTCATATACCCGGTTCTCCACCATATGCAATATAAATTCATTCAGTTCAAGATTCAGAACAGCCCCAGAAAATGGAAGCTCGCTAGATCTTCTGGGGTTCAACCAATCAGAGGCAATGCCTCTCAGCCTCTCACCCAACCAACATCATTCCATTCCCAAATAATTCTGAGGATGGAGCTCCAGAGACGGGCAGCCAAGGACATATAAGGTACTCTGATTAGTTTATAGCTCTATTTTCTGATTAACCAATTCAATGTATTTAATAAAACAATATGAGCTACATTAATGAATAAATTTACATAAATTTCATTATTATTGAAGTGTATACCTTGAATGCCTCCCAGTCCTCCGTACACACCGAGTCTCAAGTCCCTGAGTTCTAAATCCTGACTCCCGTTGATGGGTTTATCATTTGACCACTCGCTCAGCCAGATGTTGGTGTAGACTTGAGCTCCCAAATATGCCAAATAGCAGAAGATAACGCTGAAGGTTGGGAGTAGTCCACAGGCTTTCATGTATGTGCCAAACACAGAGAACTTGATCTGAAAAACCAAGATATATTGTAATTGTTTATATAGGGGGTCATACACGATAGAGGCACGAGCCAAGGTGTATGCCTCCTAGACCAATTTTATATTGATAACTTCTTATAATTGCTGTAATCTTTATCTGGGTCAAAATAAATTAAATCTGTCTGTCTGTCTGTCTATACAGTGCCGCCTGTAAGTACATGTAAGTGAACGATGCGATGCTTTGCTTTTGCTTCAGTGCTATACATCCCTAACCAATTTGAACCAAACTGCTTGTGGAAGGAAGGATGCGCATCCAATGAGAAGAAAACATATAGGGTGATATCTGTGCACTTGTTTTATGTCAGGTGTTTGTTGGGAAATTCTGTAAAGTCTGATTTTAAGATTTGACTCTTTATCAGCTTGTGTAGCTCTACCATTACGCCTCAGCTATTTCATTGTTATCCAGGCATGAGGCCAGGTAATAGGGGTATCAGACAAGCCATCAACCAAAGCTCCAAGTGCAACAGGAGCTGAGCTACAAGGCAAAATGTCATGGTGTCGGACGTACTCACACGATGTACGTCCGACACCATGACTTTTTGAAGTAGCAATGGTAGGGCTACAGAAGTTGCTAAATTGCCAAATCTGTAAATTGGAGTTTACGGAATTGCCCTATTGTTAACCAGTATTTATACTGAATAAGCTGGCCTGCTAAAATAAACATGATTTGACGTTGACTGGAAACTCACATTTCCAGTTTCTGCAGTTTCATCCTGAGTCAGTCTACCACTTTTCAGTCCACTTTTGCCCTTTGCTTGAAGCTGCTCCTTGCTGCCTTGAATGTCACTTTTCAAAGATGTCTTTGAGCTACAGGAAATGCAACATACATTATTTTAGCTTCATGGAATTGTACAACATGACATTTTGGAAAGTAACATTTTAAACATAATTGATAAGAGCCAGGAGACCTCCATATGTCCTCTACTGACAAACTTGTTATCTCATAGATGATGTGTGCTAATGAACAACACACCCAGGGCCCAATATAGCTTCCAAACTCTTGAGTTAAAATGGCAAACTGAACACTGTTGAAAAGTGGCAGAATCATAATTACACTCAGAGGTGTGTGAAGATATATCTAGTACATCATGCTTTTTGGACAAAATACCTTGATAGAATGACATAGTCCGGCATATTGAACTATTTCCAAATAATTTTTATGGCATCTGCCTTGAATGTCATTTGAGTAACAATATTCACCAACTATGTATCTACCTATAGGTCTCCATGAAGATATAGAAACTCACCCAAAAGTAGATGAGGTAGATGAGCCTTTTCTTTCCCTAGATTTGTCTGGACTAACAGGTTCAGAAAATTCCTCGGTCTCTGGAGTCTGGTTGTTGTCTTCCGACACAGAAATCTGTCTCTTCAGATCCAGCTTTAAATCTTCCACTGCAAATATCAGTACAGAGGTTTTGTGTAAATTTAAGACAAGCTTTCAATCACGATATAGGCCTAAATGGCAAATATAAGACAAAAATTCTCTCATACTAGACTTGTTTGACATTTAGCTACTTGAATCGACGAAACCATCTGGTTTTCACAAAACAAAAAATATTCACCTTATCCGCAATTTTTATTTAATGGACATTATAACAAGAAATACAACATTAAAAAAGTAGATGATTTTTACAGCAAATTCAACTTGTTCGGCAAATTTGACCCATTCCGCATTTTATTACCGCCGATCCCGGAAAAGCAATAAGGCCAGAAACTTTAACCTCTCTGATTTCTCAAGGCTCTTTTTCTGAGGTGGGTCAGTAGGACAAAAAATTGTATAAGTCTCTTTTTTTTTAGGTGTTGCCTTATTGCTCTGAAGTCCTCTCTTACCATCAACATTACCGGCCTCCTTCAAGTAATTCTGCACAAATTCTGCAAAAGGACCGCTGTGCGACACAAGTTCGTTTAAACTGCCACTTTCGGATGCTCTCCCCTCCTTCAGTACAAAGATCTCATCGCAGTATGGCAGCACCCACAGGCTGTTGGTGACCAGCACACGAGTCTGCAAACATTCACCAACATAAAATTATTTAAAATGTCTTGTATTGTACAGGGTGGTCAAGAAAAAACTTTACACTCTTTCCGTGGCATAGTTCTATACATTTGTCTGTAATTACCATCCAATCTTTTCTAATGTAAAGAGGATAGTCATGGCAATATATTATCTGTAGTTTGTTACCCAGGGACTTTATGTCTGAATTTGAGCTCTAATTTTGCAGAAATAAAAAAATAACGTGCAAGCACTTTAAGAGATGCTTGTAGATAGACTGCCCATGATAGTATCTACCCCTTTTCCTGTCACCTGCACAAGGGTATCTGGCATGTGAGACCTGCAAATGGTATCTGCATGTGAGACCTGCACAAGGGTATCTGGCATGAGAGACCTGCAGAGGGTATCTGGCACGTGAGACCTGCTGGAGGGTATCTGGCCTGTGACCTACTTCTTGTGATTGACCTTTGACCTGCAGAAACTCAGCCTGTTTGTTTTCTTTATTAATTTCTTCATCTCAGAAAGACACCAAAAGTTTATCAACGCAAGATAAAATTCTATTGAGGCTGTATGCAAAGTTTTAATGACAGAGATGAAACAGCATGACCTAGGCAGTTGTCATAAGTTTCAGAGCTATCCTCCCACAATAGAGATGCCGCTTGCACGCAAGCAAGCATCTCTAAAAAGGCCATTTTCACACATTTTGCTGTCCCGAATGCAAGGCATTGCCATCAATTCAAATGTTGTACAATTGCTTTCATATTCATGCAGCAACTTAGACTTCTTGAGAGGAGTGTGGTCCCAGGATTTCAGCTCTTTTCGATTGAAACTCAATCGTGTGGGGAGCTTGAAAGAGAAGAAGGTTGATAGAAATTAAACGCTACGACAGTTTTTCAAAATGTGCCTCCTGTTGTAACGCCTCATCAAAATTAGATCCAAGAGTAGAAATATAATACTCAGATCCCTACCTGAACTTCATGCAAGAATGAGACCGATTGGATAAGGATTCACTGAGAAGTGCCTCATGAGCCAAAGACTGTAAAGTTCTTTCTTGACCACCCTGTAGCGCGCTAATGCCGCGCTGTTGGCGTAGTTAGTGATGTTTCTTTGGAAGTTGGCATACTTCCACAAATAAATTTCAGTTAGAACGGCTTTAGTTACTTTGAACCGTCAGACATGTTTGATTTTCGGCTTTTGGGTGTCAACCAAACCCAACAGATTTTTTCTGCCTATGGAAAATAATTCAGGTAAGCCACAACTTTTATCCACCAATCTTAGAAAAAGTGCTTCAAGAAGACCTGAATAGCTGAAGATCAAAATGGGTATTGTCCACAAATAAACTTCAGTTAGAACGGTACAAACCAGTTAACACCATCAGCAACACAGTTCCAAGTTTTTCGAGTAAACATAAATGTAGCCATTCTTGAATGAGGAGTATAGGCTACGAATAGTATCTACACATTTTATCATTCTTCAAGAACCAGCACAAAAAAATTAAACTTCGAATTTCCAAATTTTCTCATACTGTGAAATTTCATCTGAAAGATAAGAATGAATTAGCAAATTCTGTACTTACTTTATTTTTCAGAAGTCCTTCTGGCCCGATAACCTTTTCGAAGATATGTTTGCCCACATGGGAGTCAACCGCAGACAGCGGGTCGTCCAGGAGATAAATTTCGGAATTTTGGTAAACAGCTCTCGCAAGAGATATTCGCTGCTTCTGCCCTCCTGAGAGGTTGATGCCCTTGATGAGCAAAATGAGGAGTTACAGAAACATCAGTGACGAGTAGAGTGGGGCAAAAAGCCCGGGTTAGGTGAGAGCCCCCTTCCCCCCAGGGTTATATTTAAACTTACATTTTCAGTGCGTTTTCTTATTGATAGAATGCCTTTAAAAAGATAGAAGAAATAACTTTCCAGCTGAAAGTGCTCGCAAAAAATTGCCATAGGATTATGATAGGGTGGCTTCTTACGCGATGGGTGGTGTAAGAAGGCCCTTTGCAATTTTTTACAATAATAACCCTAACTGCTTTATTCAAAATGGTAGACATCTGTTTCTTTAGTACAAGTAAGTAGAGTCAAGTGACCCCTTCCTGACTGCATAAGCATTCAGATAATCAACCATAAAAAGTAGGTCAAATTGCACCTCGAAGTTAAAGGGGGCTGCTTGCCCCACCCTACTCTACTAGTAAATGAAGCAGACTGAAGACAAAATAATACATGTAGTAGAAGTATCTTTGATTTGTAACATTACATACGTCATCAAATGTCAGATCAGGAATATGTTGTGACAATTTAGTCTTTGATGTTGCCTTAGCAAACTAGAGTGGGAAAATTGAAAACGTGCAAGACTAGCAGGGAGCCAGCAATGATCATTTTTAGTGCATTTGTTTTTGTTGATAAATGAAAATTGCACAATGTTAATTTGTGTTTGGTGTAGGCGACAAAATTAGGCTGGTGAGCAGCAAATGTTAAGGAATACACAAGTTCAGTTAGATTTAATTTAAGGTCATACCTTTTCACCAACTTCTGTGTCATCCCCAGCGGTTAAAATATCAAGATCGGGCTGTAAGGCACATCCATCAATGACCTTCTGGTATTTGGAGTCACTGAAATTCTTGCCGAACAAAATGTTGCCCTTGACCGAAGCATTCATGATCCAGGCTTGCTGGGGAACATAAGCTACACTGCCCTGTACATAAAGATGGATTTCATGATCATAGAATTAATATCTGTACTCTAGTCTATTGTCATTGTGCAAAGTGGCAAGCATCTCTGTCGACATGCTGTTGTTGTATGGGGCATTCAGGGTTCATAACCTCCTGAACAGAATAAATATGGAAGATTAGGGCATTTTTCGGAAATACTCGCACTAGTAACACGGGTAACTCGATTACTCGTGCTTCCAAACCTGGTACAAAACTCGAGACCCCAGTGCTCCGTACATATCGGGAAGTAGCCGAAACACTACACTCGAGACTTATTGTTTACGCCTCCCGGAATCACGATAGTCAAGTTCGGAAACAAGTCCTCGTTACCCGTATCACATGAGTTACTAGTGCAACCTTCCCACAGTTGCCTCACATTCGTGGATTTGATGCTAAGGATAACCGACCTGAAGGATAAGGTTGTTTCGGACATTGCAATATCAACATTAGAATCAATTTGGTAAAAGTAGCCCCTATTGCAAATTGAAATGTCCCGAAGTTTTAAGAATCAGTTTGGTAACAGTAGCCCCTATTGCAAATTGAAAAGTGCAGAAGTAAAATATATAAGCCTATATATATTTATTCGATTAAAAATCAACTTACATTGACTTTGACAGTTCCGTCTCCGACTTCCATTTCTCCCAACATGGCCGACACCAGAGATGACTTCCCAGATCCAACTTGCCCAACCACAGCAACCAGCTTGCCAGCGTCCACCTGCATATTGATTCTACAAAATAAAAGTAAAATACAATAACAATTTATCGATTAATGTCTGTGAAAGTTTCATGAAAGTGGAAACACAGAAGAAAAAATATTTTAAGAAACTTACTGATCCAGAACAGCTGATTCCTCCGAACCCCAGGCAAAGCTCCCATTATCAACGACAATGGCTTTTTCTGGATAAAAAAAGAAAGGAAAATTAGGATTACCTTTGATCATCCGCTTCAACTACTGTAACAGTCGTAGAATGTTTATTCAGTTAGGGATAAGTGCTGAGGTGAGAGGGAAAGGAGTAAATATGTATCATGTTTAGGATATTTCTAACTTCATAACAGGCACCAAAATTATCATTTAGATCTGGACAAAGAGGACCTGTGTCCATAAACAATGTAACTTTTTACGTGCTATAACAGTGATGAAGCTCTTTTTGCTTTAAATTTGTTCACCTCCTGCACCAGTCTGTACATTGTCCGGGTCCAGTTCATCATTCCTGAGGAAGCGACCAATTCTTCCAACAGACACGGCAGCCTGTGCACGGAAAAACAAATTATAAAACGAATTATATCAATATCTGGTCAAGCAGGCTTAATTTATAAATATATTAAACATAATGTTGAGACAATGACCAGTCAAATCTTACTACACCAAAAATATTCCTGGTTCGTGAGATACTTTGAAATTTTCCTGAAGAAACAAACAATTTTTCCAAAATACCTGTGCAACAAAGGCAATGGTGGCTGGAAGAATGGTCAAGGGATAGTTCATGAGGTTGAACAAAGCCAGTGAAACGAAGGCCTTTTTGGCATCCAGGACATTATCAGGAGACGACAGCACATACACGGCAAAGGTGGCTAAGGCAACCTGAATAATCAAATAAACTGCTTCAGTCAATATGAACACACTTCGAATTTTTTTACGATTTAAAATTTTTGTTGTCATGGAAACTTGATACAATGGTGTATAACTGCATATCATACTGTAACTAACTTAAGAATCACACCTTTCGGATCCTGAATCTTAGCTTGCCATGCCAAAAGTACTTACAAGGAAGGGAGCAATGCCCCAGGAGAGATTGCTGCCGGCATTCAGAAAGTGCATGGACCTCATCACTTCTATCTCGCCCTCTCTGATGTTCGTCACTTTGCCTTTGAACGCCATTTCCCAGGCATACAGCTTCAGAACCTATAAATGCACAGTTGTAGTATTGAGAAGTCCTGTATTTATCCATTCTGGCATGCTAATTAAGTCGAATTGATTACAGGATTTGATAAAGACAGGTACAAGTGAGGCTTTATAGTCTGCAGCCACACTGATAATTACAACTGCATGCTCAGCCAAGTTTACACAGTACCCTCAGCTGACAGGCTCACTGATCATACTTCATTCGGGGGACATAAAGCTGGCATTCTCACATGGGGGAGGATCTGCTCGTTCCTCATTTGCTCCATGCTTCCATACCGGCTGCAGTTGAACCCACAATCTTGTGCGCGAGTCCAGCATCATACCCACTGGACCACGGGCACTCACAACAAATTTAAGGAGGCATAACGTCTCATCAAAACCAAGCAAGCATAAAATCACTTATATAGAATTACCTTGATGCCATTGAGCACTTCAGTCATGGTCTTAAAATTACCTTGATGCCATTTAGCACTTCATTCATGGTCTTGATGCGGGAATCCTTCTTAATCATTTGAGCCATTTGCAATTTTCGTAATTTCTGAGCTATCACAGAATTCACAGGAACAAGGAGGACCATGATAGCAACACCAGCCAAAGATGAGGGTCCCAACTGCTGCCACAAGAAGCAAATGCTGCCTATTATGATCAGAGGGGCTGACCACAGCATGTGCAAGAAAGTGGGGCCATCTTGGAACTTCTGCGAATCCACTGACATCAGGTTTAAAATTTCTCCGGCTGTTGATGCTTTACGAGCGTCATTGCTTAAATTCAAAAACTGAAATTTGTAAAAATATAGCAGGAGTGTTAAGACGATGCTTGGTACATTCTAAACATTTGGTTGTCTCTGTGACTAGTTTATGACTACTTTAGGGTAGTAATGGTTGCAAAAATTGGGTAGTGACTTCCTGGAAAATCATTTTGACTGTTCTATAATCAAAATGACTTTGTTGACTATGTAAGTGTCCGAAAGGTAGTCAATTTGATCAGCGTCTGGTAGCTTTGATTACCAGAGTGGTACAGCTTACTAATCCAATATTTGTCACATTGACAACCCTTCAGCAATTTTGACCCTAGGAGTTGTCTTTTTAGTCACCAGGAATTACCACTCTAGAGTTTTCATCTTTACCACCTGTGTTTAGAGTGTATATATGTTGATAAATATACATTACCAAATGACTGAGATGAATACTTTAATTTGAAATGGGATTCTCTAAGAGGAATCTATGGCATATCTCGGGACTATTGAGTCGGCTTATTGATACAACAAATAAAGCATTCCATGGTTATAATTACCTTTTTGTAAACTGCGCTAACCACTGCCGTTCTCATCCTGAGGCCGACCTTGTAGCATCCGTACCAGTACTGCCCTAGGATGAGGGTTCGAATCGTGTATGTGGCGAACATAGTAACAACTAATACATAGCCATACCACTGCCGGGTATCCTCTGGCGATTCAATAAATGTAATCAAGAGACTAAAAAAAAAGACACAGAACAAACTGTGTAATGTATGAAATTAAGAGACTCAAGAAAAACAATAGAAATATGTGATATAATATTATGTAAATTTAAGAGACTGAAGAAAAACAAAAGAGAAATAAAAAAAAACTGTAATATAGGTAATCAACAGACTGAAGAAAGCAATACAGTAAATTGTGTAATGAACGTAATCAAGAGATTGAAGAAAAGCAATACGACAAACTAACAAACTGTGTAATGCGTTTAATCAACAGATTGAAGAAAAACAACAGATCGATTGTGTAATAAACTGTGTAATGTATATAATCCAGAGACTGCAAAAAAAAACAATAGAACAAACTGTGTAATGTATGTAATCAGAAACTAAACAGCGAGAGAAAAGAGGAAGATCAGTGTATGTAAAGGTTATTCACCACGGGAGAGGGAATATGTGATTTATCACCCAAGGCCTTAAGGCCAAGGTGTGATAAACACATATTCCGGATCCCATGGAGAATAACCGGCTTATACCATGAGACAAACACTCGAACAGTCAAACATGAGAGGATGACTGGACAACAAAGAATATGGGAATTATTCCCCTGAAATACTGTGATGTGATTGGCTGACAGAGGTGTTGAATGGTATAAAATTTATAGCATGCCCTGATCCGCTGAGAATTGTGGAATCCTATGGAGATACAACGTCTACCAAAAAAGTGTATAATATGAAAACTACCTTTCTTGCAAGGAACAAACCTTAATATTTGTGGATTGATAAAGGTGATGATATCGTATATTAACTTGTAGAAGCCCGCCAGAAGATAGTAAGGCCCATAAGCCTTTAAAAGAGCAACAGTAACTGAAGGCATTTTTGCCTCTTTTTTCTTGTCTCCCTTTGTCGTTTGACCTCTAAATTCAACATCTTCGCCTCGGTCCTTCGTCTCCACTGCTTTATATTCATCTTTTTGGGGGGAATTTAAACTTTTCTTCTTCGGGTGTTCATCATGCAAACCATCATCATGAGCATCCTCTCCACTTTCATCTTTGGCTTTCTTCTTTTTCACCATCCTATAACAGATAAGGAGATAACATCAGACAAGAAGGTGATAAGGAGGTTATGCACTTCGTATCAGCACTTATCAAGCTTATCTTAACTTCATAATAAATTGTATGATACTCAATGTACTCGTCAAAATCAAATCCTCATTTAACAAAAAAAATTAACTATATTAACACTATGAGGTATGCATATGGTGAATTCCATATAAACAATGACCTGCTTCTTTTCACAGAGGTCTGATAAAACAAAGCAATTATTAATTATCCATCTGCCATATTGTTTATACTTCTCTCAATTTATCATCAGTCCCATACAATGGCATACATAAATAATTTATTTAAAGATTGTTAAATAGAGAATATTAAATTAGCAAGTAGAGCACGAACCTCCATTGTCTCTTTTTGATTTCATTCTTCCAATGTTTTTCAAATTTTGGCACAATGGTTTGGCATTTGTCGTTCGGCATCAAGTCATAGCAGTCATCGAACGCCAGGGGACGTCTGTAGCCCTCTATGATCAACCTACAAAAAAAAGGGATTATCAAAAACAAGCAAGTCATATACACGTGCATACTGGGAATTTTCCCACTATCTAAATTACATTATTTTATTAATTTAACATGGACAATTAGTAATTGTAACATGATTATGACAATGTTATATACATAAAGAGCTCTGACTTCACTAGTTTTTTTTTCCAGAAGTTATATTATGATATCTTTTTCTCAAGGCACTTTATATACAGCCACATAAAGATACAGTCTGTATACTGACCTTGTTATCCACAGGAACAGAATCCTGGAGATGAAGTTTGCTTTCTGTTCTGGACATGGTTTCTGAAAAAATGCCAATATATATGTACATTCTTCATTATTCAATGTCAAGGGATATTTCTTTCCTGATACAACATTTTTTCCCTGGATATTTCAGTAGGTAATACAAGCAGAAGAAGCCCTTTGCAATATGCAAGTCAATACTTCAAAAAGTTTGACAACCTGCAGAAACAACATAAGAAAGAGATGGAACCGTCCTGTTTAAGACAAGAAATGACCAACAAACACAAAGACTCTTTGAGCTGACAAGGTTTGAAGGAACTCCGACTATAGTCAAGCCGCATTGACATTGTACACTTGTAAGGGGGCCGTTTTCTCCTCACTTTGCCATTTAAACTCTGGCGAAGACTTACAAGAGTGGTTTGGAACCTTCACTGATGTTGTATACATTTTCACAGAATCCCACAGAGAGATGATCGAGACCTTCTTATCTTGACCCTTTTCAGACACCACTCTTCCTGAGAGCGTTGGGAGTTGTATTGGAGCAATGTAAGGTACAACCTTACGTCCCCAACCCAAGAAGATGTCACAAATGTCAACGTTTTAGTCATCTGAGCAAGTGGTGCCGACAACTAGAAGGACCTCAAAGGAACAACATTGCTTATCCCCTCCTCTTGTGTCAAGCTCAATGAAGATCATCCCTCTTCAAAACGTGTAGACAGTGAAACAAAGAAAAAGAAATCCTGACGTTCAATGCAAGCCAAGCGATATCTTTTCCGGAGGCGAAAAGGTTGGTTCCCTAAATCCCTGATAGCGGCATTATTTTGAAAGAGGAAAGTAACATGCATGCAATACTGCAGCCCACATTATTTTTTGGTCAATTGTTGTTTGGATGGGTCCGATCACAGAACTCCTGTAAATAATGGAAACTGAAATGCGATGGTTGCGAAAAGTGGGAGAACTCAAGATTTAGAACATATTTGATGTTGTACATTTACATGTGGTTTTAGAATTGTGGACTTTAAGTCTAAATGTGAAATTTATTTTTCTGGGACATGTTATTCTACTATATAGGGCGAAGTGACATCATATCAATAAAAAAAACATGGAGGTTGAATGTCTACAATTATTAAAACGGTTGTAAAAGGGTTGAGTATCAAGAAAGGACCTGATATAGGCATATAAGAGGTGTCAGAGATCACTTTAGAGTAGCGAGATATGAGATGGCCACAGGAGAAATACACATGTATGACCTTTTAGTCCAACTTCAACCAAATAAGTTAAGTATTATATGTGTCTACGTTGAAGTGGAATTTTCCTTTTTTTATGTTTATTTTCTGAGGTGCATGAGAGTTCACCACGTGCATCAGATCTACAAATGAGAGTCCATTATCCATCCAACAAATCTTTTCTTGATAAATGTGACAGGTATTGATTTGAATCTTGCAGAGGCAGATCCAGGAGCAGTCCTAGGGGGGCAGCACCACCCCCTCATAGATGCCGGAGATTTAATGTAGCATTTTGAAGAAACTGCGACAATGCGAGCTCATGAATGCCGAAAAACGCTGTGAGCCCCCCAGACCAACCTCCCTGGATTTGCCACTGGTTTGTTTAAAGTGCTACTGTCTGAGCTGGGCACTGCCATTATCAAAGAATTATTTGTATAAAGGAAAATAAACAAAGGATATGAAATTCATCAAGACTCTACAACTGGTGTTTGTGAACATGTGACTTCTGCCTTTTGATGATAGCCGTAAATAGAAATTTTACTACTACTCATATTACCTTTCTCCCATAAATCAGATAAGCAAAATCAAAATTATCCTTCCTGATAATAATAAATTGATATTGTATCTGAGTTGTTCAACAAGGCTTCTTGTGAGAGTCAAACTATGCTAATTTGTCAACGATATTATAGAAATAGGTCTTGACCAATGTGGCCTGATCAAAAATACAAAACAATACTTTTTATATTGCATGTGCGAATGATCATTTTCGTTCTTGAAAATTTTTTTGCACTTTATCGGAAATCAAAATTTTAAAACTTAAACATAATAATCAACCAGCTACAGTCCTACATAAAATTTATATTTAAAAAAGCATCAAGAAGATAATACATAACTTTCCCATGAGACAAATTAGATGTAAAATTAAAATTTTAATGTTTAAATATTTGACAAAAACGATATTTAAGATAAACTTGTAATTTATGTTAATGCGCGATACCGTACATCAACTTGTATTTTATTTTAAAATACGATTGGAATTCAGAAAGTCCACGACTTTTTTTAGTGAGGATAGGCCTACTTATTTTTAATGTAGAGTCATGAATTATTCACAGAAAAAAAAATGCAGCTATATTGGTAAGTTTTTCATAATATTTGAAAAAGAAATTCATAATATTGAAAAATCTTAAGTCATTCTGTGGTTGCCATAGAAACCAAAACTTCAGCCAGGTGAGGAATTTGAATTTTGAAATTTTTTATTTTCACTTAATGGAACATTGGCACAGACATACAACATGCAAAACCTTTTCTCCCCCAGTGTCTGGAACTAATAAGCCCCTCAGCTGACATTTTGTGCTAGGAAAAACCAGAACCCACACTGCATTGTACTAGGAAAAGTCACAGGTGCAGCTAGCATGGATAATATTGTCCATTAGGGCTCTTGCTCATGTCACAGAGTTGATTTTTCATCAAAAGTAACAATGCACTCAAGGCTGGCAGCCACAATTAGCCCTGAAAGACCCTGTGCAGCTATACAAACATATGCAATGACAGTAAAAAGCATTTGCAGCAGACTCACCATTATTTAATGCAGTTTCCCTGAGCTTGAGACCAACAGTGAGCTTATCTTACCAGCGAGCCAGACTCGGTTCAATGTTGACATTTCAAACGCATGGCCATTGGTGTAAAATATATGACATTTCTTATCGATATCCCTGATAATAGCATAATGAAGTTTAGCTATTAATTATAGGTTAGATTATATAGTGGATAGTGGATGGTGAGGAAATATTGACTTTTATTGGCCGAATCAGTAATATTGGACGAGGCCATAGGCACAAAAGTTTTCAGACTTAGGCCTATACATGTTTTTTATTGAAGTAAATAAGCAGGCTGATTCCACTTGTTTCATATGAAATTTACTTAATTTTTCCTGGTTTTTACAAATGTCACATTTATGAAATGATAGATTGACATTTCAAGAAGCTAGGTTCCTCTCACCACAGGCCCGCCCTTAAATAATAGGTATGTATCTATTTGGTGTGAATGAATAACTGTATGATTGTGTTTTTCTCTGTATGCATGTGACTGTGATTGTATATATATGTGATTCTATGTCTATGAGGCAACACACTCCAAGTTTCACTTTTGTGATGAATAAAGTATTTATTATTATTATTATTATTATTATAATTAAGTGCATGGTTGCTACTAAGAGCGTAGGGGCACGCCAATATCACTCTCCACCAGCCCATAACACTTTTAAGACACCAATATCATTATTTACAAAATGAAGTTGAACTATTAGTAATAGGTTACATTATATAGATAGTGGATGGTGAGGAGACCAATATTGAGTTTTATTGGCCAATAAAATCAATATTGGTCGACTCAACATCTACTATTTGTTATATTCTGCACCAAAATTTTCAGACTTATAAATGTTTGTAAGTAAAAGAGTTGCCTGTTTCCAATTTGAGATTCATAAACCATTGTACAATAAAACATGGTCAGCTAATTTTAATTGACCTTTATACTTATAACATTATTTATGATATATAACTTCTTTTTTTTTTTTTCACATGAAATGTTCCGCCTAGAAACTATCATTTGCCATTCATAAATTGTGGCCAAAAAGAAAGAAAAAAAAAAGATTTTATTTCTGAAACTCTCTAAAACAAGTAGCATGAAAATTGTCAAACCAACTATCTATCTATTTTCTGCCTATCTATCTTTCAATCTGTCTGTCGCCTATCTGTCAATCAATCAATCAATCAATCTATCCATCTATCCATCTATCTATCTATATATCTATCTATCTATCTAGCTATCTATCATAACCATGATTTGTTTCTTTTATTATATAAAATGCAAAACAGACTGTTACTTTAAGTCGTTTAATTATTAGCTTTGTTAACTACATAATATTTTGGTGTTTAAATTATTTTTATGATAAAAAAAAAAGGGTTTTTGCTGCTTGTTTAATTGGATTGATTTCTGTTGACTACAAATGATTTTGCTCCAGATGTGACACTTCAATTGGAATTTGGTCAGTTATCCTTGATTGCAATTAGCATCTTGACAACAGAAGATTCACCCTTCAATGACAATCGAGAATTTGGTCGGAATGAAGTCAACACAATGAAGAGCTACATGACCATGCTCTTTGTTTTTCAATTGACAGTGCTTGGTGCTGCATTATCTCAAGTGCTTGTGCACTGAGGACGCCAATATAGCTTTCAGGCGCCAATAACACTTTCCACACGCCAATATCGTTATTTATTGGCGTGGCACGTGATTGATCTCGGCTCACTTGATTGGCTCACACATTTTGGTGCAGAATATTATATAGATAGTGGATGGTGAGGAGACCAATATGGAGTTTCATTGGCTGAAGCAGTGATATTGGTTGAGGCCATAGCCACGAAAATGTTCAGACTTATACACGTTTTTATTTAAGTAATTAAGCAAGCTGATTCCACTTGTTTCGTTTCATATGAAATTTACTTAATTTTTCCCGGTATTTAAAATGGTCACATTTATGAAATGATAGATTGACATTTCAAGAAGTTAGGTTTCCTCTCACCCCAGGCCTACCCTTAAATAATAGGCAATTAAGTGCATGGTTGCTGCTAAGAGCATAGGGGCACGCCAATATCACTCTCCACTAGCCAATAACACTTTTAAGACACCAATATCATTATTTGTGGGAGTGTCTTGTGACTGATCTCCTACTAGCTTTCAGGAGAAGGAGAGGGGACATGATCCAAGCTTACGGAATAATCCATAAAATTGATAATATTGAATTTTCTGACTTCTTTCACTTAAATAATGAGCAAATTATTTATCTTTTTATCTATTTACCTATCTATTCAATATTGCAAGTATATTAATATGCAATTGTATATCTTTCTTTCCAGCAAACTTATAAGTTACTGAATGCGTAAGTCAGATTGCACAAAATGAATTACCTTGTTGGGGACAGTATAGGGTTGGCGGTTTTAGGGAGTTAATCTCGTCTCTTGAGGTGTCAGAAGTCAGACCTTGTTCTGGCGGAAAAATTGAGGATATGGCTAGTATGATAGAAGATCTAACTATCTGCACCATGGGAGGATAACGAGCGAGCTCACTTTTACATTTGGATTTGAATTTGCAACTTGTCTAAACGCTTGAGTGAAAGGGGTTATGAAGAAGTTGTATTTTCCGAGGTGGATGCCCCAGCAAAAAGAGACCAATGGCAGGAGGAGCTGAATCGGCTGTCGACACTCACAAAGATGCAGTATGATGCACCTGTATCAGTTGTATTCTGTCTCATTTACGCAATGGATTTAGGTAAATGGAACTTCCATCGGCTTGCCCCCCGCAGGTCTCGGGCCTCCTCGTGGCGATGGGTGGTAACACTATTGGTGAAATCCTGTATCCTTAGTGGCCAACATGGGACAGTGCGCTTGCACACGTCTCCTCGACGGAAAAGGGGCAACCTGTTTGCCGTGGGTTGCGACCTTTGTGGAGGATGAAGGGGTCCTGGTAGTTGAGTTGGTTGGGACTAAGTTGGTTCCTCCCATACAATACACTGCTTTGGCCTGGATTTCTCCTAGACGGGAGGCTGGATTGGCCCGGTCCAGTCAATCGGCTTGTCATGTTGTCATTAGGACTTCGGTCCTATTTGGCCATGGCTGATGGGTCAATCAAAGAAGGTTTTGACCAAGTCTACATGCTGGCCATGTTTTGAATATGATTGCAGCTGTATTTCTTACCTAGCCTTCTATGAGTATATCCCCCATGTATCCCTGGGTCTAGGGTACTGGGCTCAGCCCTACCCATATTGGTCTCCCCTTGTTGGGCTCCTTGGTGGGTGGGGAGCATGGGGGATGAAACACCAAATATCCTATGGCCTATTCTCTTTCAAATTCACAGTCCAGACTAAAACGGCAGCGGTCATCCTCGGATGACTGCATCGACCCGGAACTTCTAAATCGACCAATGACCACACGGAAGTCAGAATACAGAAACCAATACATTGTTCTAAAACCAACAAGCAGACTTTCTCCCTTTGTGATCTACAAGACAATTCTTCAAAAGGTCGGAGAACCTGCAGAAACCACACAACAAAGAGATGGAACTGTCCTATTTAAAACAAGAAACGACCAACAAACACAAAGACTCCTTGAGCTGACAAGTATTGCAGGAACTCCGACTATAGTCGAGCCACATCGCACATTAAAAACTTGTAAGGGGGTGGTTTTCTCCTCACTTAGCTATTTAAATTCAGACGAGGACTTACAAGAGTGGTTTGAAACCTTCACTGATGTCGTACATTTTCATCGCATCCCGCAGAGGGATCATCGACAAGGCACTCACACATTTCCACTTCAGTGATCACCAAAGCCCCTCCATATAATATGCAATTATTAATGAATTTATGCAGCAATGATATTTTCAATTAAGTTTCAGTTATAAAAATCTTTGATCAGGTTCTTAAATAAGACACAATTGACTAATTTTGATTATAAATTCATAATACACATTAGGGTGCATCAGTTGCCCCCTAAAAATTAAAAAGTTGCTTGATTACCTTTGCCTTCTCCAATGTTGTTCCAATTACCAAGGAAACATGTCTTGTAAAGTTTCAGAACAATCGGAACATGTCTAGGGGTGGCACACACGCCCCAAAGTTTGTTCTGATTTAGCCGAAAAATGTCTTATTTGAGAATCTGCGGTATGCGATAATTCATTCAGTAATTGTTCTAGAACAATAAGACAGATACCATGATGTAGAGGAGAAAAAGAGCTTTAATTTGAGTACCAGGAAGCCACGTTTCCAATTAAAACATCCGTTTCAGTTATCTTGCAATGATACACAAATTACAAAAAAATTATATTCCGATATTCTGTGCACCTAAAAATAAATGAAAAGTTGATGTAATGCTACTACAATTATAATAATCATTATTTCAAACTTTTGGGATATTCAGATGTAAAGTCCAATACAGGACGACTTAGGAATTTGAATATTTTTATCCATAACATTTTAGTTTGCAGACTATATTGCATTTAGAAAAAAGGGCCAAGATCGAATCTTGTTCCTGACTTCAAACGCTTGGCTTTCAAAACTTCTGTTTGATGGGAAATAAAATGGGAATGTTTGAACAATCAAAAAATAAGTCACATTGTATTGTGATACTGAGGTCAAACCTTTGTCTATAGACAATTGGCTCAAATCCTTCGAAGTGGTCCAATCGAAGACACTCATCTACAGTGACATGGGCATGGGATTTGTGTTATTACCTAAACTATTTTAGATGAATTAAATTTTCCATTTGCTTTCTGAAGTACTAATCTAAAGATCCTTATACAGATCACATTTGGTGTTTTAAGAGCACATTTTTCCTTCACCAGATCACATTTGGTGTTTTAAAAGCTCTGTATCTGGACTTCAAATTATCATATAAGCTTATATGTTTTCATAACATTTACATTAATTATTTTTTCTCACCATTTACTAGCCATTCCGAAAAGATAGAAAGGAAATATTCTAAATAAGACAGCTCTTATCATCCTCAGTCAAACCTGAGGCAGTTCAATAGAATCACCAATCCAGCACCTCCCCTATATATATATTAGTCAGTTGTGAAACATGACCCAATACTTTTCCAAGTTACAGCCAAAGTCAAAAGTACTGATTCGTCTTAAGATGCATACATGTAAATGAGTGACTGCCAATGGTTGTTCCCGAGAGAGCCTTTAAAGTCATGTTGTAGCTATATTCTTCTTAATTTCATAGCTAATTAAAAATGACAAGCCATTATATTCTTACGAGCGAACCAAATGGATTAGGAATATGACACTACGGACTCCTCACTCAATGAAGTTACTTTTGCTGTAAAACATCTAAATTGGTCTGTCCATTGAGCCCCTTTTCCAAACACCATAGAGATACATTTGCACTGCCTAGTGTTTCTTTTCTTGTCAGAGATTAGATGCAACTTATCTGTATTATAGAATTGCAATGATGTTCTTTTCAGTCTTACATGTCTAACAGAATATACTCCAATACAATTAAAATCGCACCAAAAATATTCAACAAGCAAAAAATTACCTATTTTTTGCATAAATCTATGTGATTGTAAGTTTGTAACATACCAACAAAGATTTAGAAACCTTGTTTTATAATTTATTTTGTTTACCCCAGCACATACATGACATTATGTTTTTTGCGAAATTGCAAGTGACCATGAAATGGTTCTCTTAGTCATATACCCATCATGTTGGTATTCAAATTGAAGCTCATGATCAGGGCTACAACATGATATCATTTTCAATGTTCTTGGATTAATAACTAATGAAATATAACATACCGCGTAACCGATAAAATGGCAGAAAAGACAAAAATCCTAGAAACTTCAATGCATGTGTGCCACCCCTAAACGTCATCCAATTTTTCTGAAACTTTACACAATGTGTTTCTAGTATAAAAGGAAAATTCCTGCAGCTGGCAAGGTTTCTCCTTTAAAGTTGGGGCAACTGATGCACCCTAATACACATACATTCTAGCATTGGAAATCTGTGAAAAATGTTATCTTAATAATATTATTATATTATTGAATCCATTGTCCAATATTGACTTGTCATTATTATTTCAATTTGATATATGATACAGGATGGCACTGCATGCACTTACAAATTGACTTTGGAGGCTAGGTAGTTCAACCTATGTTTATCTGTGCTAAATTGATTTAAATATTTGGAATAAATGTAAATTTACAATTAGATTAAATTCATTCAAAATACACTAAATAACAGGAAGGCAACTTTGAACAGTGCAAACATGCATGGTTATGGGATATGGTTGGGAGTGCAACGGGGCTGACCCTTGACAGTCAAAAGTCACTCCCGTCCCGTGGCTATAGGGGGAGTGGATCCCAGTCCTGTCCCGTCCCGCCAGTTCCAATCCCAGTCCCGTCCCGCTCCCGGACCCAGACAGATCTGGGACTCCCGTGGGTCCCATGGGAGGTGGGACCCATTGTCCCGTCACTCCCGTCCCATCCCGTGCAGGGCCCTTAGACATATATATATTCTTTTATTGACATCTATAAATATCACAATTGATACATATGTCATTTGTAATGGGGAAAAGTTAAATAAAGTATATAAAGTAATATTAATTATATACAAGATTAACTATATATACATAAAATTGATTATACACATGTTATAAATAGCTAAAATCAAGTGAGCATATTGATACAAACATATACGAGTAATAGTAGTTTTGGATAAAAAGAGCACTCAGCACAAGATTAAAAGACATACAAAACTAGGTTCCAGCCACCTAAATAGTTATAAAATATAGTAGGTATCAAACACAAATTAACATAGATAACAGTCAATAAAATACACACACCACTGATACTGATCACTTACAAAAAGTCATTTCGGCTTATTATGAAAGTTATGATTAATTATATAAGACCAAAGCAAAAGACATACAAGTTAACAAATTTATAGATTAATTAATAATGCTTGATATTTCATATTTGAACATTATTTACAAAACATGCATCAAATTACATACATTGTTGCTCTAATATTGATCGTATTGATATACTGAATAGTTCATTTTATGTTAGAAATAACTTATTTCTTAAAGTGTACATTGTATGCTAATTATCATAATTATCATGATTGTGTATTATAAGTGACCATGTGGATGTAGGACATAGTCGCTTTAAATTTAAACATCAGCCTGAAGTAAAAATTTCCCTAGAGTATTTAGCAGGTCAGGTTCCTTACTTTTCATTATTGATGTGAACTTGTCACTGTCATTCAAGGATAGAAAATTGTTAATGAATTTAGCAGCTGTTGAAAACAGGTTTTCACGGAACGATTCATTAGCAGGGCATACAACAAGGCAATGGATTTCATCCTCCGCCATATTTAATGAACACTTTTCACATATTCTATTTGCTGCAGGAATCACTGGCTTTTGATGTCTGCCTATTTCAATTTGTAGACAGTGAGAACTTGTCCTGAATCTGGCAATCTTAGTTAACACCTTGCGGTTTTGTCGTATAGCCTGAGATATGGCTCTAATCTACAGTCAGTTTTAAAAAGCTTATATGTTCTAAGTTTTGGTTGCTGTGTACTATCATTTATAGATATGAATAATTGTTCCTGTTCTATTTCATAAAGTTTCATATTCAATGTTAAAAACATATAAGCTTTTTAACATAGACCCAAGCCAGTGCTGTAGTTGAAGCCGAAATTTTCCCAACTTTTACTACTAACAGCTTTGTAAAGTCACACACTTCTAAAGTGAAAGTTGCCATCGGCATGAGAGATGATGGTCTCCAATTATTCGCCTGCAGAAATCTTAATAGGTGACCTGCTCCACCAAAATGAGTTCTAAGTAGGCAATTTATATTTCCCAGAAATCAGCAAAATGTGTCAAAAGGTCACATTATTAGAGGACCCATGATCACAAGATGGGGCAAAATATGTGGCAGGAAGTAAAAGGTGAGTGTACAACTGATAAATATTATTTGGTGATAAATGTAAAATTTATGTGATTTGCAAAATTTGTAATAATTCTATGTATATAGAGTAAATATTTAAGCAATATCTAACATATCATTGCTGATTAAATTATTTAATTGCAATGATATATTCCCTTATAATTGTTAACAAATGGTTTTTAATGTCATGAAAAACCCTTGTCATGTCAATTGTCATGACTACTGATAACGGCTATAAGCATCGGAACCATAACTATTGGACACTGATTTTGAGGGTTCTAACATGCATATTTATCAGTTAGGAGAATGTGGGGCATAAGTGGATCATGGGGCAAAACGGATTTATTTTCCTTAAGGTGTAATGGCTGTTCATCTGAATTACCTGTATTAATTACAAATGGGCAATTCCGTAAAGTCCGATTCACAGATTTGACACTTTAGCAGCTTGTGTAGCCCTACCATTACACCTAAGCTATTTCATTGTTATCTAGGCATGAGGCCAGGTAATAGGGGTATCAGACAAGCCACCAACCAAAGCTCTAAGTGTAAGAGGAGCTGACCTACAAGCCAAATATCATGGTGTCGGACGTACATCACACGGTGTACGTCCGACACCATGACATTTTGCAATAGCTCAACTCCTGTTACACTTAGAGCTTTGGTTGGTGGCTTGTCTGATACCCCTATTACCTGGCCTCATGCCTACATAACAATGAAATAGCTGAGGTGTAATGGTAGGGCTACACAAGCTGCTAAAATGTCAAATCTGTGAATTAGACTTTACGGAATTGCCCAAATATCACATTTGCAAGTTATCCCGTTAGTTCGATATTTCAGCACACAATTTTAAGTTTTGAGTTTTGGCCTGATTTTGCTAAATATTTTGACACTCTTAGTAATACTATACTACAGGTGCCTCAGGTAAATCAAGCAGCTGAAGAATTAGTTTCTTATGTTCAGCGAAAAATACTAAGCTTACTTATCAGCAAAAAAAAAAAGAGGCAAAGCCTCGCAGATGACGTCCTTGTTAGTTCATTTTACAATGTGGAGGAAAAACCAGCAAGGAATGCTTTAACTTGGCGACTGACATTTTTTTAAATTCCTTCCCAAAATACATTACAGTGCTCACATCACTTGTGATAGACGAAGTTTTCTGTGAGTGTCCAACAAATGCAGATTTTTTTTAAATTTCTTTCTTTTTGCCCACCATGATACCCTATTAAAAAATTGTTAAAATCACATTTTTCTGTGACAAAAGCGCTTTTCTGTGCATGAGATATAGGTTTTAATACCCCCATGCATCAAGGATTCGACACTAGTTGAGATATAAATAAAGTAGGCCTTTTACATTGTACCTTTATACAGCTTCCTCCCTTGCCCCACCTTCCCTTTAAGTATTCCAAGTTTTAGAAGTTGTAGAACCTAGCAGTGTCATATCTGTCATTTGATCCTAATTGAGCTCAAGTTACTTAGTAATGGTAATTTGAACATGAGATTATAAACAGTTACAACGATCAATACTTGGAAGTTGTATGTTCATTTAATGTCCATATGCAAAAACCTTGTCTGGACCAGAGCTATGGATATGGCTCATATATTTTATCATTTACTAAAATTATTAGGATTTACGGTTCATAATTGATTTTTTTAATGTAATTAGTGAAACAAAATGCAGTTTCAGTGGGATATGTGCAAAATTATATAATGATGAGGATTAGTTTTCATGAAGTTAATGTGTAGGATTCTACTTTACATGAGAGTGATGGATTTTAAAAGTAAGTCTTTTAAGTATTCCCAAACAGGTGACAAAATTTCTTGCTTTGATAATAATTTGATTTAATATTAATTTGGTTTAAGTTCCAGCTGATTTATTGAAATAGTTAGAATGGAATTGTGTGTTTGATTAAATTCTTTTTTCCATCTTCAGGAATTATCAAACAATATAAAATTGTTCTTACCTTAACACTGGCAGCTGGACTATTGCCCACCATCGTTTATTTTGATGGAAATTGTATGGCGAGGTGAGTGGCCATTTATTACTAAAAAAGTAACATTACATTATAAGTTATTATTAAGACAAGATGTGATTTATTTATCTAGAAACCTGGTAAATTGTAGCTTGCAGCTCTGTCAGCTCATGTAAAAGAACTCACTTCTCAATGAGCACATCTACATTGCAGCAATGTTGTTGTGACACCGTGATAAATAATATTGCAATGCTGGTGTTAATTGCGTAGAATTGTATGGTAGAAATTACGTTGTGAAGCAATGTCAACATATGACGTTAGCAAGCAAGTTTAAAACAATGTTGTCACTACGTTGTGAAACAATCTCAATTTTGCTTCACATTGCATGTTGCGACATATGCCCGATCTCACGGTGAGAACTTTTTACCCCTGAGGGATAACTTGAGATTATTTCTAGGAAAAATATGGCCAACCCGGAGACACACAACGATTATAAAACGATTATAAAACAATTATATAATCAATTAAAGGCATATCATTGCGGAACAAGATGTTAATGTTGCCTATGGGCAAGATCTAAATCCCTATGGGGCAAGATCCAACTGTCGGCGGGATGTCAAAAACCGTCGGCGGGATGTCAAAAACTGCCGGCGAGGCTGCAGATGTCCCACAGGGAAAGTAAAAATATCCCACAGGGGCAGGGGATGTCCTTATATCCCGCAGGAGATGTTTTTGCCCGCTGGACATCCAAAAATTGAGGAGAATTTGGCCTCCATCCCGGCGACTTGGAAAAAAAGTTTCAGGGTGTTGAATCTTTTTGACATCCACGGTGGAGTTCTCTCCATTTCTAAGATACCCTGGGGAAACAAAAGTACCTCTGTGGGATGTGAAATTTCGTCGGCGGGATGTCACAAAATCAGCCGAATTCACCCAAATTTCTAGGAAATACCATCCCTCGATGCCAAAAGTGCTCTGTAACGTGCCATGAGACCCAGGCAATATTTCTAACATACATTTCGATGTATCAACAGACAAGCCCTCCAGTCTTTGACACCATCCAATTTCAAACCCTATAATTATTTCAAAGAGCACCAAAAATTACCTAACAGGCATTTAGGTTTAAAAAATTTAGCCAATCCACTTTTTACCAAGAAATGTATGAACAAATCTGAGACGGTGATTTAATACACCTGCCTGAATCTTATAAAAACTGTCTTTTAAAGGGCAGATCATTGCCATTGGTATTTATTGTTTGCTTGTGTGTGTGTTAGTTTGTCATAAACTGATTTGAACACAGGGCTGTCTGCACCTGCATGCAATGTTTCACCTAATTTTCTAGCATTAAATTGTGTTACTTGCAGCTATCCTGAGAGAGCATTTAATTACATAAATGAATCAAGACTGAAGAAATTAGAAAAACACCTGAATCTCACAAAATATCATTCAAATGTGGTGCATAACTGGACTTCTGGTCTACCTGCTGTGAAATATGTGGCTGATGGACCGAAGTGGGTCATACTGCATACATACATGAGAGGAGGTAGGGGATTATGTCTGCAGGAATTATGAGTGATTATTGTTAGGCGGCGGGCCTTATGTTTTCGTCTGTTTGTCTCTTTGGCTGTCTGTCAGTCTAGCTGTTTGTCCATTATTCTGTCTGTCTGTTAATAAGACTGAGGGAAAAACCACTTTGCGCTTTCTAATGAAACTCTGCAAGATTTTATCAATCACCAAAACGAAGAACTAGTTTAATTTTGGTGAACATCCATGGAGTGGATACGGCACAAGCACCAGATACAGTTTTATATATATCTCAGATCAGTCTTATTCGGCTAGCCTATCTATTCGTTATGCACGATTGAGCATCTGGAAAACTCCATCTCAGGTCAGCAGTTATCATTTCACTGGCCACAGATGGAGCCACTGTATACACTACGACCGAGTTGCTTTTCCATCCTGCCCTAAGGGTGCAGGGTGCCCATCTGAGGCGTGTGCCTGGTTGTTACAGGATATATGCGGTGAAAGTGAGAGATATTCGGAAAAATGCTAGCTTTCAATTGACAAGTTATAAATACATTTGTAGAATGAAAATGGTGAGAGATTTTGTATTTCTGACTTCAGATTCAGATTCCTGGGGAAATTTTACATAAGATAGGCTATTTTTCAAACTGAAATTCAAAAATAAAATTTTGGACCAAAATGTCACAAAATTCTGACTCAAATTTTGAAGGGCAAAGCAGAATTTTTTTAGATGGAGAACAGCATAGAATAAAAGTTTCTGTCTTTTTAATTGATACGACAAGGACGAATGACTGACCGCATTTTGGAACAAGTTAGTAACACTCTTTAGAGTGCAAAGGCCCGCCGCGAGAAAAGAGGGAGAAGGCATGACTGGAAAAGATATTTGTATCATGTTAATCAGGCAGCCAGAGGGTTATAACCGGCATCCATGGATAAAACTTTTTTGCAAAGGATTTGGGGTCCTTAGACCCTCCATAAAACATAAATGGCGGGCAACGAGAGCTATCCTTGAGCATTTTGAGAAAAAAGTTATCTTTTTAGGTGTAGGAGAAAAATCATCTCAGCAATTCTTCCTTCTTTGATGAAATAATTGGAAATGCGAATTTATGGTGTCTACACTGGTAAGGAGAACAATCATTTCAATTCATGTTGCAGCTCCAAATGCAGAGCATCACCATGTATTTTATGTCTATGATTGCATTGGGTTTTTTGCCTTGACAGACTGAATTCTGTCTAAACTGAAACAGCCATTTGCAAGACAAAGAGTGCAAATAGAATCACCCACTATTGTTACAATGTACTACCTTAAAATCACATTATAGTCATTTTAACTTAAACACATCACCATTACCAAGCAATACATCAACTAATGATGCACTGATCATAAATCATAAAGAAATTGTTAAAATCAATTAGCTGCACATGGGCTTGCATAAAAAACAAATTTATAGGATCATGACATCCACTTGAAATAACTGTAAATTCGAGAGATGAATTAGCAGTTTTATCGATGTAACATCAGATGGGATGGTTTAAAAACCTGAAAAATTAAATTGAGGTGTTGCATACCTTTCTAGGCCCAAAATCAAGAAAGTTAGGCTGACCGATGCAAGTTTTGGCAGCAATTTTGAATTCAGCCATTTCTCAAAATGCTCAAGGATAGGCCTACACTCTCATTACCTGCCATTTATGTTTTTATTGAGGGTTTAAGGGCCCTAAATCCATTGAGAAAAAAACTTTATCCGTCGGTGCAGGGTTAGGGTCAAAAATCAAGTTTGGCTGCCTGACTATGCGTCTTACTTTTGGGGAGCACGCATGCTGCATTTATAAGGAGACCAGGGTAAGTTGTGCTATTTTTTTCGAAAGGCTGATTTTCCGAAAAACCAAAACTCAATCATGAAATCTGAAAATCAGACATCAAAATATAATACATTGGCCAGAATCGACCCAAGTTTCAGGGCAGTCCGACCATTGGGAAGGTCATGGTAGGCATTTGAAAAAAGTAGGTCAAGTGGCACAACTTGCCCCAGTGCCGGGGTAAGTTGTGCCGTGTGACGGGGTAAGTTGTTCCGCTTAATTTATTCCAAAAAAACCTTGTATTTCACCTGTTTCTTCAGATAGATCATCTATATCATGTTTTTAACTTATGACTGACATGTTACATGAAATTAATCATTTATGAGCCTTTTTATTCAAAAATTTAAAGTGCTAAAAAAAAAACTAGAATTATTTATTGTTTAGAGGGTGGTTTAACACTTTAAACACATGTTCCTTTCAGTGCAAGTTATTTCACAACATGCTTAGGGCAGATTTCACAAAAAGCGCTCTTGGGAGACCTGGCTTTCAGTTCAGAAAAAATTTGAGATCCAATCATGTGTGCGTTAACGTAATTTATATATATATATATATCCTCTATCCTTAGTGGCCAACACGAGACAGTGCGCAAGCACACGTCTCCCCGACGGAAATGGGGCGACCTGTTAGCCGTGGGTTGCGACACATGTTGGAGGATGAAGGGGTCCTGGTAGTTGAGTTGGGTGGGACTAAGTTGGCCCCTCCCATACAATACACTACTTTTGCCTGGAATTCTCCCAGACCGGAGGCTGGATTGGCCCGGTCCAGTCAATCGGCTTGTCATGTTGTCATTAGGACTTTGGTTCTATTGGCCATGGCTGATGGGCCAATCAACGGAGGTTATGTTCAAGTATACGTGCCGGCCATGTCCCCTACTATGATTGCGGCTGTACTATTGACTAGCCTTTTGAGAGTATATCCTCCATGTATCCCTGGGACTAGGGTACTGGGCTCTGCCCTATCCAGGTTGGTCTCCCCTCGTTGGGCTCCGTGGTGGGTGGGGAACATGAAGGATGAAACAAGGAAATCTATATGGCTTTATTCAATCGAAACTTTTCTCAAGCTGGATTATTTGAATGTGAAACTGACCCTTGGCCAAGATACATCGTACTTAAAGGAAAAGATGAAGAATATGGAAGGATTTCAGCAGTGACACGGGCGCAAGCCATCTATAAGGCAATCGGGGACCCTCTGGATGTCAGGCGGTTTCCTGGTTCACTTTAAATTAAATGTCGCGACAGTGACCAGGCCAAGAAATTACTTGCCATGAACAAACTTGCTTCAGCAGCAGTGGAGGTGACTCCCCATGAGAGACTGAACTCGATCAGAGGCGTCATATACTCATATGATAGCCATGAGAGCTCCGATGATGAGCTACTTGAATGGTTTAATTTTCGGAAGGTTCCCATTATCGATATTTACTGAATGGGTAAACGACAAACAAAAGACGGCTCCACGGTAGAGACCCTCAGTCTCACTTTTAAGGGAAACCGGCTGCCCGATGCCATAGAAGTAGGGTTCGAGGTCTGTAGGGTACGTCCCTATATCCCAAATCCTCGAAGATGTTATCGTTGCCAAAGATATGGACACATCACTAGAATCTGTAAAAGCCGTGAAGAAGTATGTGCTAGGTGCGGAGGCTCAGACCATTCCCACACAAAGGATGAGCCATGTGGCCACCCACCAAATTGTGTAAATTGTAAGGGGAACCACCCTTCTTTTGACAAGACATGCCCGAGATGGAACTTTGAAAAAACGGTCCTGGAGATTGAGGCCAGCTCCAATGTAACATTGGGGGGGATGCAGGTCCCTCTGCAGGATCTCTGTTTTCCCAGGGATCTGACACTCAACAATCATCCGTTCCCAGGGCATCACAGAGATCGACACCGAGGGAAAGGGTTCAACTTGAGCCAAACTTCAAATAATCTAAGTACAACACTCAAAATCACACTGAGAAGTTCTGTGCACTGTTCGCCCAAGGAGAGATGGATGAACTCCTGGATGCACATACGAAACAAACCCAACAAAAACAAGACACGACTAACAAAACGTTCTCACATGACATACAGACAAAAACAAACAAAAGGAAATCGGATAATGGAAATTCCGAAACACCGGCAAAGATCCTAGCGACAGAGGTTGGCGGATCAGACCTCAACGAGTCTTATGAAACCGTCAACTCTGAATTGACTGAGGAAGAGGAAGACATGGATCTCCAAATTCCTCTCTCTACGCCTGAGGCAGTAAAAGACAATGAAAATGACATCGTCCAACACACACAGACCCCATCCGCTGCTGAAATAGGTGGAAAGATGGGTCAGGGCGGCAAACCAAACAAAACCAACAATCCCACCCACGACAAACAACCACAAAAAACCCAGACAAATCGAATACAACACCAAAATACAACTCCCGACTTAAAGAACACAGGCCAAGAACATCCACCAGGCACAAAAAAACCTGGTCCACATCTACAGGGGGAAAGTCAAACACCAATATCACTCTGAAAAAATAACTAACTAACTTATGACAGAGCAACACTATTCCTTGGATAACATTATTCAGTGGAATTGTCGAGGTATCAGAGCAAACTATGACGAATTGAAAGTACTAACATCTGAACATAAAGTGAGCCTCCTATGTCTCCAGGAGACCTTTTTAAAACCCTCAGACAGAATCAATATAAGAAACTTCCATATGTATAATACTTATGGAGAGACTGTCCATGACAGGGCAATAGGCGGTTCTGCATTTCTGGTTAGGCATGGTATAATCAATACACACCTAAATTTAACTACCGCCTTGCAGGCAACTGCCATCCGCATCACATTATGTAAAACAATTACCTTGTGTTCTCTCTACTTATCTCCAAGTACGAGAGTGACAAAACAAGATCTCAATAATTTATACCAGCAATTACCCACCCCCTCAATTATTCTTGGGGATTTTAATGGTCATAGTCCTTTATGGGGCAGTACTGACCTGAACAACAGAGATGAACTTATTGAAGATTTTATAAGTGATAATAATCACTGTATCTTCAATGATGGATCAAATACTTTCCTCCATTCAGGACATGGCACGTACAGTACAAATTTCAAAAAGTGGCTCGTCGTTTAAAATCTAGCCTTAGCTATCTATCCATAGTCATTTTAAGCTAAACCTAGCTACACTTATCCATAGCTATCCATAGCTAGCCACAATTACTATTGTTTAAACAAGGGGTAAAGAGCTTTTAGTGTATACAAAAGAATACAAATGGATAGCTATGGATAGATATGGATAAGACTAGTAATGAATAGCTATAGACAGCTAAGTTGAGCCACATTTAAAGATTTGTACTGTACTATGCTATTGACCTCAGCATAAGTGATCCAAATTTGTTTTTAGATTTTGAATGGAAAGTACTAGAGGATACACATGGAGTGATCATTTCCCAATTCTATTGAAATCGTTATATGTTGGGCCTAACTCCGGTCTATCAAGGTGGAAATTCAATAAAGCAGACTGGAATCTCTTCTCAGAACTCTGCAACAAAAATATTACCCAACAGAAATATGCAGATTCCGATTCCCCTGTAGACAATTTCACAAAAGATATTATAGACATAGCAAATAAAGCGATACCGAAATCTCAAGCCAATCCTCACCACAGCCCTAAACCTTGGTTTGACACAGAGGTCAAAGAGGCTATCAAAGCCCGCAAAAAAGCATTACGTGCCTTTAAATCTCGCCCAACACCAGAAAATCTAAATCAATTTAAAATCTTCAGAGCAAGAGCGAGAAGGATAATAAGACAAAAGAAAAGGGCTACCTGGCAAAACTATGTCTCTAAACTTAATACCCGTACACCCAGTTCCAAAGTATGGAAAAAATGATAAAGAAGATACAGGGTAGAGATACATCCACACATATTCAACATCTTGTCATCGACGAAGAGGAGATAACCACAACTGAGGAAATTGCAAATAGAATAGGTGACCAGTTCACATTTAATTCCTCATCGAACAATTACACCCAAGAATTCCAACAATTTAAAGAGAGGGCCGAGCGACAAAATTTAAATTTCCAGTCTGATAACTCTGAAGCATATAACATGCCCTTCTCCATGGAAGAGCTCATAGCGGCATTGAATAAGGCTAAAGACTCTGCTACTGGAGCAGATGAAGTTCATTATCAACTACTAAAGCATCTACCGGAAACAAGCCTTAAAATGATGCTTCAGATTTATAATAGAATATGGGACTTTGGTACATTCCCAACGCTGTGGAAGAAAGCGATAGTAATACCAATCCCAAAACCTAACAAATATCACGGTGATCCGCTTAACTATCATCCGATTGCACTTACCAGTTGTCTTTGTAAGACCATGGAAAGGATGGTCAACAATAGACAAGTATGGTATTTGGAATCAACTGAAGCCATAACAGAATATCAGTGTGGTTTCAGGTCCAAATGAAGTACCTTGGACCATTTAGTATCATTCGAAACCTACATAAGAGATGCCTTCATTAAGAAAGAACATGTAGTTGCAGTATTTTTTGACTTATGACACCACTTGGAAATTTGGAATTATGAAGGACATTCATGAAATGGGTCTACGGGGAAGGCTTCCTCAATTTATAAATTCATTCCTTCAAGATCGTAACTTCCAAGTCAGAATAGGAAGCACACTATCCAACAATTTTAACCAAGAAATGGGAGTTCCTCAAGGAAGTATTCTCTCTCCGACATGTTTTAATATTAAGATTAACAACATAGTCCGACATATCAAGGAGAATATCAAGTGTTTTTTATACGTTGATGATATCCTCGTTGCTTTTAAGTCAACCAAAATGACAAGTGTCGAACGACAATTGCAACTTAACCTAAACAGGTTGCAAAAATCGTCATATGAGAATGGTTTTAAATTCTCCAAAAATAAAACGGTATATATGCACTTCTATCCTCCCAGAAGCTTTCAGCCGGATCCAATCCTAATGTTAGAAAATTCGAAAATTGAAGTAGTAAACCAGTACAAATTCTTAGGAATATTACTGGATTCTAAATTCTCCTTTATTCCACATATCAAAGAACTTAAAGCTAAAGGTTTAAAATCTCTTAATCTTCTCAAAGTAGTCAGCAAGCTCAGTTGGGGAGGAGACACCACTGTATTGCTACGACTATATGGGCTATAACCCGATCACGTCTCGATTACGGGAGTATTGTATATGGATCAGCAAGACCGTCTTACCTCCGATGTCTAAATACAGTACACCATCTCGGCATTCGCCTGTGTCTTGGGGCATTTAGAACATCGCCAATCGTGAGTCTATATGTCCTTGCGAAAGAGCCACCATTGTCACTACGGCGAATAAAACTTTCGCTGCAATATTTTGTAAAACTGGCAGCATGTCCAACAAATCCGGCTTTTTACCCGGTATTTCAGCCAAAGTACCAACAAATTTATATGACTAAACAAAGTGTTATAAAACCCCTAGGGCTTAGAATGAAACCCTACTATGACATAATAAACAAAGACAACTGCATAGTTGCTGAAGTGCAGGTTCCATCCATTGCTCCGTGGACCCTTCCTTCACCAATTTGTATTCTAGAACTGACAAGTCTTAGAAAACCTTCTACAAGTCCCCTGGAATACCAGAGTAAATTCCTCATAATAAGATCCCGGTATCCATCATACAAGTTTCTTTACACGGATGGGTCCAAAGACGGACTTCTGACTGGTTACGCCGTCACCTCCGAAAAGACAAGTTATTGTAATGATCGTATACCTGATGTGTGCTCAATATTCACAGCAGAACTGACAGCTATCTACAAGTAGAAATGGCAGTCAATTCGGAAACTAACAATTTTGTAATTTGCTCTGACTCAAAGTCTGCATTGCAGGCAATAGCCAACAAGCAGGTGGAAACCCTTCTTGTATTAGACATTCTTTTTACCTTAGCAGTGATGAAAGAAAACAAGGAGATTATATTTTGTTGGATTCCAAGTCATGTTGATATCAAAGGAAGCGAGATGGCAGATCTTCATGCGAAGAGAGCCTTAAGTAAAAACTTAACGGACTATGTTGTCCCTTATACGGATTTTAGAAAGCATATCAATGACTTTGTCAAGTATAGTTGGCAAGCAGGATGGAATGCTTGCCAACGAAACAAGCTACGCACAATACTACCACACGTCATGAAAGATATAAAAATTGATTTGCACTCACGCAGAGAGCAAATCGTAATTCATAGATGTCTTATAGGGCACAGCAAATTAACCCACTCACACTTATTAAACAATGACGCAGCACCGATATGCGAAGGGTGCCAAGTACCACTTTCGATCAAACATATCTTGATGGAATGTAATAACAATCTACACTACCCTCCAAAAGTTTGAATACACCTGGATAAGTGAGGTTTCTTTTAAAAATACTTGATTTTGAATGGAATTTTTGTTTAATATTTACATCAAACAATATAACAAGTCACATTGAAGTCAGAAGTTGTCTTTATTTTGTCATTTTAGGTCATTTTGGGTAAAATTTATGGCCTGTCTCGATATCCCAAATTTTGGTATTTTATTGAAAATCTTCTAGGTTTATGATATCTAATCATTTCCAGAGTTTTTACATGATCGTAGCAGTTATTTTGACCCTGAAAAGACAGTTTAAAAATTGGACATTGACCACCCAAAAATACAAAATTTAGATAATTTCGGGTCACCATGAAGTATAATCATAGAATGTATCTTCTCCAGTGAAAATTATTTTATTTGAGCTGTTTCAGCATTGTTTTGACCCAAAAATAGCCAAAATCAGTATTTTTGTCCGATTTTCAACGGCCTTTTTCTGGTCCGAAACTATGAGTAAAATCATCAAAAACCAGTGGAAGTGTGTATAAAATGATAAAATATCATAAATAAGGAAGACAACAGTGGTTTTATAGCTTTTTATAAAAAATGAAAAAATTGGATATCGAGAAATTTATATAAATTTATACCAAAATGATCTAAAACCATGAAATATGGACACCTTATGGCCTGAATGTGAATTTCCATATTGTTTGATGTAAGTATAAACAAAAGTTGTGTTGAAGACGAGTTATTTTTGAAAGAAATCTCACCTTTTCTGGTGTATTCAAACTTTTGGAGGGTAGTGTACATCACCGACCCTTTCAATCAGGTAATCTCAAACACTTGTTCTTAGAAAATTCAGCATCCAGTATAACACAGTTCCTCATAGATAACGACTACTTCTCCAAATTATGAGAAATTAGCTCCAGGATAATCTATCTAACCAATGTTGCCTCTAAATAGCCCACACTGGTGCTGATGGGACGTAAAACACAAACTCACTCACTCACTCACTCTTGTGACGGAATCGAGTTACATTGGCAGTCTTTTTTTTTTTCTTTTTTTTTCAAGTTTTATAATGACCAACACAATTAAAAATGGTTCCAAGATAATTTTCAAAATGTTTTTTATTAATCACATAATTATCATTAAATTTTTCCTTAATTGGTTTTAGCAGATTCCACAGAGTGCCAAAGTAAGCACGTCTGATTACCAGTAAGTTTGGTGATCCAAAATTGTCCTCATGAGTGATAAAAAATATCTTTTTGAGAGGAAAAAGGTATATATTTGAGGAATATTTTATTGATATTTATTCATTACCTCACATATGTACTTAGTAAAAGGTTTACTTGCTTCAGGAAGCAACAGAGAGATAACAAAAGGGAATTATGCCAAACACATTTAATCTCTCTATCTGCTGCAAAGTTACATACCAAATATATTATTTCTGCCAAGTGAAGTGACCTCAGGTCAATGGTATCTCTTCTAATCCATCTTGAAAAGTTTTGACAACTGAACACTGCTGAAAATGTCGGTTACGACGCAACAGCAGCATGGCAGCAGCAGAGAGCTGCCTGGGGAAACCATTGTGACAACATCACTGCTATTTTTAGCTTAGCTGCTGGTGAAGTCAGCTGACAGCTAAATTCAAAATACGGCGTGCCACTCCGCATCCAGTTGGTATGATTAATCTTATGTTACAGCATAGATAGATAGATAGATAGATATGGTAAGTGCAGCCCTCTGAGCCCAGTTCTGGGCGCTCACGAGGGTTGATTGATGAGATGGGAGAGAGAGCGGGAGTCCTCGACATGTTACACATTTACCCCATGTGAGGGATCTTTTACTTGCCCAGCATAGACACTGATACAAGGGGCCGCCAATTTAACGTCTCATCCGAACGACATCCAGCTGGGATTTTGCTCATGAAGGCACACTGAAAATTTTGGGTTCCCCACCCGGGGTTCGAACCCATACAGGCAAAGACCTTCAGTTGACTGAGTGGAGCAGGCGGGCACCTAAGCCACTTGGCCACCCAGCTGCTATATAGAATGATGTTTTCTGGCTTGACTATGACGTAGGAATGAAAGTATGTGTATCATTCATTCTTAATATGTGGGATTGCAAATTTTGGCAAAATCAAGGGGGCACTCAGACTTTAAGGTACCCTCTAAGAGCACTTTTCGTGAAATCTGCCCTAGGTCTTGCGTAAAATGAAGACAAAAAAAGATGAATACTAAATTAATTGCTATGTCATAACATTGGCACAACTCACCCCAATCAAAATGGCACAGCTTACCCCAAATTGACTTTCTGGATGAAACTGGTTGTCAAAAAAAATAAACAATGCGAAATGAAATCTAACAACACAAATGTCTAGATATTGATTGATTGATTGATTGACTTTTATTTTATAGTGAAAGGTAAAATTAAAATATATATATACAGACATTATCACACAAAAATATAGGTGGTACCCAACCCCTCAGGGGTTTATCTGCCACTTCAAATCACGCTCAATAAACATCACCAGGTGGCTATATAAGTTTACATATTTAACATTTAAAAAAAATACAGTATTACTAGTTATATAAGTTCCCATGCTTTCTCTATATATACAGACAATTGTTTTCATCGTTTCTCAAACAAATGAATGAATTTTTCTTCCATAGACATATTGTTAGAACCAGGAAACAAAAGATTAACGGAGGTAAATAACACATTCCTAATTTCTTCATATGCTTTGCAATTACAAATAAAGTGTAGTTCATCTTCTATAGAATCACTAGTGCAAATTTCACAAATGGAAACGTCCAGTTTCAATATGTAAAGGTAATACACCCATACGAAGTTGTGCTAATAAAGAACGGTCTCTTCTAGAAATACACTTTCTGACATAATCTTCTAATGAGAATTGAAACTTGAATTTAACGTAAGTTCTTAACTTAGGCTTATTATTAACATTCCTAAACCATTCATCCCACTGGGCACACGACGTAAACACGACGTTACTATTAGGTTTGCAATTTAGTCTGGGGTCCAACCAGGAAAAAGGTGCATATTTAAAAAGTTTTTGCCCCCGATTTTTATATAAAGAAATTTGGTGTCATTGGATAGGTAACAATTTGAGCTTTCAGAATCTGCTAGGTGTCGCTCTGATACCATTCGCATAAGGTTGCTTTTGCAACCGAAACATAATAAAGTGGTTATTTTAGTATTTCATCAATATTTTGCAAAATATCGAATAACAGGACAACTTTTAATGCTACATTGCCCAAATTTTGGAAATATTTTCAGATTTGGGAGTTTTTTATGACTACTTGGTTGTTTTGACAATAAATTTTAAAAACCTTCCATTTTTGGGTGAAAATAACCTTCAAATACCCCTTTTTCCACTATGTGCTATATTTCAAACTTTGCAGCTCAACCATATATTATTATATATTCAATTTTTGTTGTGCATTAGAATGCCGTGGAAGTGGGCTACACATTTGCCATATAATAGCCAAGCCAAGCCTTTGCATTTCTGTTGCCACGGCAACATAACATTATAATTCAAAATGTCCAACTCGAAATCATTAGATGTGACATAACTCAAAGACTAGGTCGCCTATCTTCATGAAATTTGGCAAATTTATGTAATAATCAATTGTCCATCAGGTAATATAACAATCTGAAAAATTAATTTTTAAAAAGTTTCAATTTTAGGTGAAATAAACCCGTAAATACCCCTTTTTTTCCACAATTTACTATATTTCCAACACTGCCGATCAAACAAATTTTGATTTTATATTAAATTTTTATTGTGTATTAGGATGCCCTGAGAAAAGGCTGAACATCTGATATATAATGGCCAAGCCAAGCTGTTGCATTTCTGTTGCCAAGGCAACATAACATTATAATTCAGAATTCAAAAGGTCCAACTCTTAAGTACAAAATGTGACATAACACGAAGACCAGTGTATATATCCTCATGAAATTTGGCAAAAGTGTGTAATAATGAATAGTCCTTCCATGGGCACAACATTCAGGTGACTGTCATTTAAAAAAGCATTCTATTTTGGGGTAAATATTACCCATAGATACCCTTTTTGAAAGAACATTTTATACTTCAAACCCTGTTGTTCAGCTATTGTATCATGTATATATCAAATCTATTTTGAGATACACATTGCCCTGAAAGTGGGCTATATATTTGACATATACTGGTTGAGCAAAGAAATTGCATTTCTGTTGCCATGGCAACAAAACAATATATTTGGAAGTTCAAAATTTCAAACTATTAAGCATCAAATATGGCATAACTCAAAGGCTGGTTCATGGATCTTCATGAGATTTGGCAAGAATATGTAAAAATGAATAATTCAACAGTTTATACACAATTTCTTTCACTGTCACGTGAAAACATTCCATTATTGTGTGAATAAGACCCAAAATTTTTTATTTTTTTCAATGACATGTGACATTCCAAACTCTTCCAATCAACAATATTTCATATAATATCAAATTTGATTTTAGAATCTGAGTGCCTGATAGTTGGCTATAAATTTTACATTTAAGAGTCAAGCAAATCCAGTATGTTGCCATAGCAACCAAACATATTTCAAAATAAACAATTGTTGTTAAACAGAAGCTTGCCATTTAACTCAAAGACTTCTGCAAATATCCACTTGAAATTTGGCATGAATATAACAAGAGCAGGAACTGACTCCGCATCCCCCACGCCCTGCCTCCCTTAACCCATCACACCACTAACCTACCATGGTGTTTCAATGAGAGTGTAATGCCACAGATGACCACCAGGGGCACAGTCGTGCATACATGTATGCAAGTGGCGACTCATATATGAGTGGCTCTGAGTGACAGATTTTAAAATGGCTGCAGTCCCAGCCACTGCAACCTTACTTACAAGCATGCCTGGGAAACAATACTGCTTATCACATTCATATGATTTAAATATCGATTTGACAAGTTAAAGTAGTTGGGAATACTTGTGGAAATTGTGAATATTGTGCATGGTGTGGTGTTTGAGATATTTGATGGATGCCATGACAGTTCATGAAATGGAGACTGAAACTAGATCCCCATGCTATGCGTGGGGGATAATTAGCCATTACAATCATGTAGAGCTAACAAATCAGTTAACTAAACATTTGGATAACTGTCATTAGATCAGCAAAAACATTATATTTTGGGTGAATGAGACACATAAATACGGTAAAGTATAAACAACTGTAAATGTGGCAGAGGCCTGGATCCTCATATTTATGTTCATTCAACGTTGCAGAGCCTTTCCTTTAAAGCTGGTAACTGCTTCCATGTTCTGGTAGCTGCTTCCATGTTCTGGTAACTGCTTCCATGTTTTACAGAGATTTCAGATTTCTGGCACAATTTAATAAAAATTATGTTAATTGTGCTTGGGTTTTACCAATGCAGTTTGCTGCATGTGCCTTTTTCATTATGCTTGAACTAGAATAGAGAATAGAATAGAATAGAAATTTATTTTCAACATCCACATAAATCAATAGCAGGACAACATATAGTGAAATTTTATATAATGTGATGTTGAGGGGTGCCCATAGAAACTCTGCAGTTTGTGGGTTGGACACCCCTTAGTGAAATGAAATGAGATGAGATGAGATGAGATGGATGATTAATGGCATCTGTTATTCTGGGTGACAATAAAATATTCAGAAATTATGCAATAGCTTAAGAAAAAATACAAATAAAATTAAAAGAAAAAGAAGAAGACAATTAAGTAATGGTATAATTCAAATGAATGTTATGATCCTCAAAACAATCAATAGTTGGCATATTCAAATATAAAGAATATAATATATAATAAAATAGATAGGCAACAATTACATTTGTGGTCATCCTATGGCAGCATATAGAGATATACAGAAAGATTTGTAAAAAGAGATAGCACAATTTTTACTCTGCCTATGGTAACTGACTTGAAAAATATCTTAAAATATTTGAGCATAAAATTCAAATTATTACACACATACTTTGAATATAGTAGGTGGGGGGGGATTCTTGTGTTATAGGGGAGGGGAGGTTGGATAAAAAAAAAAAAATTTTGATAAATTATTTTAAAACTAAAATTTTCGGGAAGTTAATCTACTTCTATGTATATATATAAGGAGGCTAATGAAGGCAAACATTGCAATTTGGAATAGAACAATTTTCCTGATAATTCGACACAAAGTATTTTTTAAGTTTCTTGGAAAATGATTGTGGGGATAGGCATGCTTTTGAAGTAATTGAGGAAGGAAGATTATTCCATGTTGTAGATATTTTATAATTTAGTGACTGTTTTTCTATGGAAGTTCTAATATTGAGACAATGAATATTGCTTTGTTGTCTTGTTTCATAGTGATGTACTTGATTGTTGGCTTGAAACTGGCTTAGAAAATATGGTCGTAGTATGTTTTTAAAGGATTTTTGATAAAATTTGCAGCAGCTCAAAGTAAATAAGTCGTTCAAGTTTAGCAAATGTAGTTTTTTAAAGATAGGAGAAGTGTGGCTATTATAACGCTTATTGTCTATCAGGCGGACAGCTTTCTTTTGAAGTGTGATAAGACGTTTCATTTCTTTGTTTTGTATGTTTCCCCATGCTATTATTCCATAATTTAAATGTGGGGCTATTAATGATGTATAAATAGTTTTTAGTATGTATGAAGGGAGAGTACGCTTTAATCTGGCAAGAATTGCTATGACTTTTATGATTTGATTTGATTTGTTGTTCAGATGTACTTTCCAATTTAGCTTATTGTCAAAGTATACTCCTAGGAATTTTACATGGTCAACCTGATCTATTTGCGTGTCATTTATAACAATAGGATTTATGTTACTAGGGATGTTTTTATTATGGCTGTGGAATATGATATAATTTGTTTTTTTTATGTTGAGTGATAACTTGTTAAGACAGAACCATTTATACAATATTCTAATTTCTTTGTTAGTTTCCTGTATAAGAATGTTGAGATCACTATTTGTTAATAAGAGAGTTGTGTCATCTGCGAAAAGGATATTTTTTGAGCTATTTAGTGCATTATCTATATCATTAATATATATTAAAAAGAGTAGTGGGCCTAGGATGGAACCCTGGGGTACCCCACAGGTAATTTTTAGCTGAGTAGAGTGAGTAGATTTATATGAAACATACTGCTGACGATTTTCTAAATAACTGATAAACCAATTAAGTGCTGACCCTCTTATTCCTATATGTTGCAGTTTTGATATTAGTAGGTTATGGTTTAAGGTATCGAAAGCTTTTGTTAAGTCAATAAAAAATCCAAGACAATATTTTCTAGAAGCTATTGCTTTAACAATCCTGTCCTGCAGTTCAAGTATTGCAAATTCTGTAGACATGTTAGGTTGAAATCCGTACTGTGATATTGTAAGTATGTCATTATTGGAAAGAAATTTTAGCAGTCTCTTATGAACCAATTTTTCTAGAATTTTAGAAAAGCCTGGGAGAAGTGAAATAGGTCTGTAGTTTACAAAATAAGATTTGTTTTCTTTTTTATATACTGGGATTACTTTCGCTATTTTCATAGAAGAAGGGAATATACCTTGTTGCATGGAAATATTAGCAATGTGGCAAAGAGGGATTGTTATGTTGTTAGCAGTTTGCTTTACTAATTTTGTGCTTACATTATCATATCCACAGCTTACTTTTGGTTTTAAAGAATTTATTGTTGTGGTTATTTCGGATGGAGTGCAGGGATCAAAAAAGAAGCTATTTGGATTATTATTAGTTGGTAGATAATCAAGGGCATTTCCAGGAAAGGGGGTATTTGATTTGCGAGAGAGGGACCAACATTTATATAGTGCTTGTTAAATTGGTTGGCAATTTCGGTATCATCTGATATTTCGGATCCATCACAGTAGAATTTTTCAGGGAATTCTTTTTTATTTTTGGACTTGCTCAGAACGTTATTGATATTAGTCCAGGTTTGCTTCATGTTATGTTTTACATATTCAAATTTGTCATTCCAATATAACATTTTTGCTTTTCTAACAATGCATTTATATGATCTAATATAGTCTGTGTAGTTTGTTTTATTGAGGTCATAGGCAGAGGTATTTTTAGAGTTTATCATTTTAAGGTACAGTTTTTCCTTTGTTTTTAGTGATTTAAGTATACCAGGGGTAACCCAGGGCTCCTTTCGGTGTTTGAATTTATTGAAAGACTTAGTGACCATTGGAAGGTGGGTATTCATCAAACTACTATATGTGTTTAAGAAGTTACTGTATGCTATATTTGGATCTGTTTTATCAATTACATCGGACCAATTTGTGTTCTGCAATGCTGTATTGAAATTTTCTATAGATTGTTTATCTTGTTTTCTGTACGTTATATATTTCGGATGATTTAAGGTGTCTGATTTGGATTTTATAAACATGAAGTTGCTGAAGTGATCTGTGATATCTGTTTTTAAAGTTCCTGCTATAGCTTTATTTTGATCTATATTGGAAAACATATGATCTATTAGAGTTGCAGAGGTGTGGGTAATCCTTGTTGGTACTGTTATTCTTGGTGTTAAACTGTTTGAGATTAGCATGTCAATGAATTGGTTTGTTTGTTGATGTTGTTTGTGTTTGAGTAGGTCAATGTTTAAATCACCTGTTAAGATCACAGTTTTATGTTCATTTTTAATGCTTTCAAGGATAATACTCAAATCAGCTGTTAGATCAGGGATGCAGTTTTGACTTGGACTTCTATATATTATGAAGATGAGAACATTGCGGTTTTTTGAATCATTAAGCACTTCCAGAAAAATCCCATTATATAAGTGTTGCTTAGTTACAGGAAAGTTTAGGTCTTGTCTGATTTTAAATTTAATGTTGTTCTTGATATAAACAGCTATTCCTCCTCCTTGTTTAGACGGAATTTTATGTTTTGTAACAGACGTATACCCATCAAAATTGACCAGTTTTTCCAACTCATTATCAAGCCAGCTTTCAGTAAATGAGATTATATCAAAATTGAAATTTTGATTTTGATTTAGTACATGGAATAAAACTTCATACTCTGATTTATGCTTCAAAAGACTACGTGCATTTGTGTTAAACAAAGTCAGGTGTTCACTGGGATCTTTTTCTTTAAGAACATTTGCAAAAGAATTATAATCATAGTAATAAGAATTTTGAAATAAGTTTAAACTATCAGGGTCATGGTCTTGGAATATATCAGATAAGTCCATTCAAGGTAAGTTACCAAGTGATTTTAAATAAATCATTAATATGACGTAGACAGAATAGTGTAAGATGAGGCCAAAGTGGATGGAGATGCAGTCAATTGAACAGTGATGAAAAAGGTTGGACATGGATGAGTATAAAAGTACAGTGGTGATATGCATGATCAACATATAATTATAACACAATGGAGTTGTAGCAAAATTTACATATAGAAACAAGTTTGCAGATATAAAGACAGAAGTTAATTTCCATTCATAAGCATAGGGTGGTAAATCAATCACAGTTAGAAAATACACAGTACTCAGGTTTGGTTTGGACATTTAGAGTATAAATTACAGTAGTATAATTATTAATTAACAAACAAACATTAATATAATTTACAGAGATGCATTGTCCCGATTATTTAGAAAGAGCATTATGATATATTTAAAATGTTTTTGGAACAGTTTTCAATTGCAGAACTTCTTACTTTGTAGGATGTGTCTGAAGGACATGTACATGATTTTCAAATTGATCTCTAAAATCCATAAGATAGCATTCTGTTAGTCCTGGCCACGTTGCATTAATCTGACTTTTGCTTTTGAAAATATTTTCACATTTAAGTTTGGTGCAGATGTTTGAGGTCACATCCGTGTTTGTCCAGCCAGATCTGTATGCACGGAGGAGGTGGGTCACACTGCTCCCCTCCAATGTATACCCAGAAGGTCACTAGCTAAAAGTGGTTGCAACAAGTTGAAACAAATATAAGAGCTCTCAATAACCAAGGAAACACAATCTGATAAGGAAGTTTCTTATTCAGACCTTCTCATTACAATCCAGGATAACCAATTCCACACTAAATTATATGACAAAAGGGATGACTTCAATTTCAAGATTGTCAACTATCCATATCCTGTTGCGTCTAATATTACAGAAAAGCCAGCTTATGGTATCTATGCTTCTTGCATCATCAGTTTTGCCAGGGCTTGTGATCATTACAGTGATTTCTCAGTGAGGCACATTTTCATTATGTGATTCTCTCCTCAGGCAGGGATATAAATATAGGTTTTTATGCAAAGAACTTTGCAGCTTTTACAAAAAATACAAAACATTGTTTATAAAATATGCAAAGTCCATCGAAGAGATTAAAGATCAAATTCCTCTTCCGGTGATGGCATGTCGTACTGGTTAAGGTAAGGTAATCTTTATTTTACATGGATTGGTACAATAACAGAAACAGAAGCACAAGTGCTTTTTATCCATGATAAAAACATTTAAAATATGGAATATATATATACAAATGAGAGATGAGTTGATGAAAGGATGAAATAAGTGATACAAATTTCATAAAATTGACATTGAGAGTCATAAAATCATTAAAACATACATAGACAGAGGACATAAAAAATCACCGAAACAAACATACCAAGCAAAAACCACAATTACATGCCGGTCCTAACCAGCTGTGTAACTGTTCCTTAAGTTCATTCACACTATTTTTGAATTTTTGTACCTTGTATCTAGTGAATTCCACAGAAAAGGGCCATAATAGGAAAAATTATTTTTACCATACAGAACTGTCTTATAAGAAGGAAGTACCAACACATTGTCATCTCTGAGAGTATAAACATTGTCTTTTTTCATTAGTAGTTCTCTTACAAAGATTTGTGACATTCCATTACAAATAGTCTGAGTCGAGTTAAGTACAAAGAATTTCTATTAGATTTCTGCAGTAAGATTCTATAGTCATTATCAACATCTTTCAATAATATTCTCAAGGCTCTTTCCTGCACCTTTTCTACTTTTCTCGAGTCCTTTGTTGAACAAAAATGCCAGGTTAGAGGACAATATAGGAAATTTGACACTACAAATGATACATAAATGTTAAACATGGTTTCTGTTGATAAATACACAGATAGTCTTTTTAAACCATTGACCTGAATAGCAGCCTTTTTGCATATATTTGTGATGTGTTCACTGAAATTCAGCTTGGTATCAACAGTAACCCCCAACAGTTTTACGGATGGCTGGCTTTCTAGGACCACTTCGTCAATCTTAACCTTTATGTTGTTTACTGCCTTTGATCTTGTGAAAAAGGCAACCTGAAATTTTGGAGCATTTGCCTGCATGCCATTGTGTTTGAACCATTCGACAGCTTTAACAGAGGCTAGACTTAATTTGTTTTCTAGTTGTGAAATATCGTGATCACTCTGACTTATGGTGTCATCATCTGCATAATTATATACTCTGGTTGGTTATGCACTTTTGAGCTTTTTTAGGATTACACTGCTATTCCTTCAAATGCTGCTGTGTTAAAGGCAGTTCTGTGTATTTCATCCAGATTTTCGGCATAAGGCATCCAAGAAAATATGTCAAGGAAAAACTTTTTTTTTTTCAGGGGGGGGGCACTGTATTTTTTTAATAGTAAAAATGCTAATTTTAGCTTAAAATATGAAGAAAAACTTCAAAAAAAGGCCGAGGGATGAGTTTTAATGGTAGAAAGACAAATGAGGTGTCAAATGAAAGCAGAGAAGCAGTGCTACAAGATGATGCAGGCGCTTTTTTGAAATTTTAATTTTAATCCCTGTTCCATAGGGTTTTAGTTGAAACTGAGCCATTTTTGGCATCTTTATTGGGAATAAAAAAATACTCAGACCAAAATTCAAAATAGCGCCTCCAGGATCATATAGTGCTATTTATCTTCTTTCATTTGACACCTTATTTGCATTTCTACTATTAAAATTCATCCCTCGGCCTCTATTTTAGTGTTTTTATCAGATTTTAAGCTAAAAATAGCATTTTTTCCTATTAAAAGATGCAGTGACCCCCCCGAAAAATTTTTTTTTTTCCCCTGGCATGTTTTAGTAGACTCCTGATGCCGAAAATTTGGAGTAAAACTGCACAATTGCCTTTAATTGAGCATCATTTAAGAGCATTTCAGTTCTGTCCAAAAAAGCTGAAAAGTGCATTAACCAACCAGAGTAGTTTACATTGACATTCAAGAAAATAGAAGATGTCATTTTTAAAAATATTAAATAGTAGGGGACCTAACACTGATCCCTGAGGAACACCCCGCTTCAACATTTGCCAGCTGCTTTTAATATTTCCTAGTTTTACTCTTTGCATACGTGAAGAAAGGTAATTACAAATTAATTTGCATGCAGACTCAGAAAGACCATAAGCATTCAATTTTGCTATCAAAAGTCCATGTGGCAAGGCATCGAAGGCCTTACTCAAGTCCATCAATACCCAACCTACATGTTTATTTTCATCTAAGCTTTTTTTCGTATCTTCTATGGCTTTCATCAGTACATGCTGGGTACTATAACCTTTACGATATGCTGACAGGTAAGGTGACAAAATATTGTCAAAAAATCTCATTAATTGGTCAAACATGACATTTTCATAAGGCTTTGATAGCGATGGAAGTACACTAACTGGTGTGTACTTCTCTTTGTTTAAAGGGTCATCCTTTTTAAAAATTGGTGTGATATCACCACATTTTAGATTGTTAGGGAATAAACTCATTTTGATTCCAGTGTTAATGACAGGCAGAAATGTATGGGCTAATACTGTCGCCCCAGCCTTTATAAGCTTACGGGGTATTTCATCAAACCCCGTGGCTTTATTACTTCTGACACATTTGAGCTTGCTAAATAGCTCATCATATGTTATTTCTGTAAAATTGAAGTCAAATTCAGATCTGACTTGTTCTTTGATTTTCACTATACTTGGATGATCCTTATAAACATCAACAATTTCGCTTATGGGACTTTCCGAAGTAACTAATTCATCCTTGCTAAAACTATCTGTCATCTTGATATAGTAGTTGTTTAGAATGTGGCAGACTTCAGAAGCATCAGTGATGATGTCACCATTTTCACGCAGATTAATGTCACCAGTTCCTTTACTGGATTCCCCAAGGAAAGGTTTAACAGTCTTCCAAAATTGGCCGGGATTTTCATGTATGGTATTGGTTGTACATTTAATATCAAAATATGATTTGAGGGACTTTCGTTTTTCTAAACTGGTGACATAATTTCTCTGAGCACGATATTTCTTGACATTTTCTTTGCTAGCAACTTTGTTCATTTTTCTTTTCAGCATGGCTTTTACATTTATAGCTCTACGGAGTTCACCATTCATGTAAACAAGTTGTCTAGATTTAATTACTCTTTTCTTTTTGGGTGCATGATGGCTTATTATATCATTCAACAAGGTATTGTGATACCATACATGGTCATCCAGGTCATCAAAAATCAATCAAGTTTGAAAAGGTGCACATGCCAAGTCAGTCAAATAATCAATTGTCAAATAATCAATTGTTTTGTGACATTCAGGTCTCTCCAGAAACTCTAGTTCTTAGATTTCCATTTCAAGGTCTTGTGTGGGAGGAGATGGAAGGTTGGACATCCTTAAAGGCTCTAACATCACATGTGAGTCCTAAGTCTCACACCTCCTTACACCTGACTCTGGTTGGTTTGGTTTACTTCCTCTGCCCTTTGCCAGGTCAGGTTCTGTGATCTCAACACTCTGTAATGCACCAGACAATTTGTTTTCTTTTCTCTTGTAACTTAATATACAATATAACTTACACCTCAGGGACCACTGTACTTCTTATGACAAGGTCATGCATATCTAGGAGTCTTGAGTGTGGGGGAGGTGGAGAAATGCATTGGGAGCACAAGAGTGGTACTTTGGATTCATGCAATTTTGGGGAGGGGGGGCCGAGGGGCATGCAGATATATTTAGTACTGTGTGTGTTGATATATTACACTTTTTTCTTTGGTGCACCTGACAGATTGGGTGGCATATGCCCCCTCTTTGTTATGCCGCTGTTGAGTTACATGTTAATGGGGTCCGAATGGTTCAAGGAAGAAGTATGTCCACCAAACCAGCTTTGAACCAAGATGCAGTGCTGACTACTCTCTGCAATCATCTTTCCGTACCAAACTAACTATTGCTCAACAAGTGCTATCATATGTGACTTGAGCTGGATAATGACTTCAAAGAAAGCCATTTGACATGGCTGAAAACTTTGGTGAGCAAATATTTTGCTCCCAGTAGACTATAATTACTTCAAATAAAAAAATAGGCATGTTGAATTATGGAGTTTGTAACACAATGCACTTGGATTGCCCATAAAAGTGTAGTGCTGTATCAATTAGGATTATTATAAAAGAAAGGGATAGGAACAAACCTACCTTCTCCCATAAGCAATAAACAGACTGACAACATGTATGAAAACAAGGGAAATTTGCAAAGAGAAGGTTGGCTCAACACCGTTGTTGAGAAGTGGTTCGATTCTTGAAGCACCAGCTTAATTGGAAAAGTGGCCTGAAATATAATATGAGGACCCAGGCTTCTGATTGTTTATACATTATGTCATTTATGTGTCTCATGCACCCCAAAACCGAATGTTTTTTTGCCAATGACAGTCATTCCAATGTTTAATTATCTGATTGTTGGTCAGAATGATACCATTATGTAGGCCCTACTTGCAAAATTTCAAACAGATATTTCCTAAGCTTCAAACTATGCCAGGCTTCTGTTAAACACTTGTTTATTTTGAAATACATTGGGTTGCCATGGCTTTGCTTGACTCATGAATGTCAAATTTATAGCCAACTTTCAAGCGTTCTGATTCTGAAAACAAAATTGATATTATATGAAGTATGGTTGATTGGAAGAGCTTGCAATGTCTTATAAGACATATTAGGTCATTATAAAACATTTGATTTTTTGTCTAATTCACCCAGTATTGGAATGTTTTCATTTGACAGTTATAGAAATTGTGTGTAAACTGTTGAATTATACATTTTTGCATATTCTTGCCAAATCTCATGAAGATCCATGGAACAGCTTTTAAGTTATGCCATATTTGATGCTTAATAGTTTGAAGTTTTGAATTTTCAAATATATTGTTTTGTTGCCATGGCAACAGAAATGCAATTTCTTTGCTCAACAAATATATGTCAAATATATAGCCCACTTTCAGGGCAATGTGTATCTCAAAATAGATTTGATATATACATGATACAATAGCTGAACAACAGGGTTTGAAGTATAAAATGTTCTTTCAAAAAGGGTATCTATGGTTAATATTAACCCCAAAATAGAATTTTTTTAAAATGACAGTCACCTGAATGTTGTGCCCATGGAAGGACTATTCATTATTACACACTTTTGCCAAATTTCATGAGGATATATACACTGGTCTTCGTGTTATGTCACATTTTGTACTTTAGAGTTGGACCTTTTGAATTCTGAATTATAATGTTATGTTGCCTTGGCAACAGAAATGCGACAGCTTGGCTTGACCATAATATATCAGATTTTCAGCCTTGTCTCAGGGCATCCTAATGCACAATAAAAATTTAATATAAAATCAAAATTTGTTTGATCGGCAGTGTTGGAAATATAGTAAATTGTGGAAAAAAGGGGTATTTACAGGTTTAATTCACCTAAAAATGGAACTTTTTAAAAAGAAAGTTTTCAGATTGTTATATTACCTGATGGACAATTGATTATTACATAAATTTGCCAAATTTCATGAGGATAGGCGACCTAGTCTTTGAGTTATGTCACATTTCATGCTTTCGAGTTGGACGTTTTGAATTTTGAATTATAATGTTATGTTGCCGTGGCAACAGAAATGCAAAGGCTTGGCTTGGCTATTATATGGCAAATGTGTAGCCCACTTCCCAGGCATTCTAATGCACAACAAAAATTGAATATATAATAATATATGGTTGAGCTGCAAAGTTTGAAATATAGCACATAGTGGAAAAAGGGGTATTTGAAGGTTATTTTCACCCAAAAATGGAAGGTTTTTAAAATTTATTGTCAAAACAACCATGTAGTCATAACAAACTCCCAAATTTGAAAATATTTCCAAAATTTGGGCAATGTAGCATTAAAAGTTGTCCTGTTATTCGATATTGATGAAATACTAAAATAACCACTTTTATTATGTTTCGGTTGCCATAGCAACCTTATGCGAATGGTCTCAGAGCGACACCTAGCAGATTCTGAAAGTTTAACTTGTTACCTATCCAACGACACCAAATTTCTTTATATAAAAATCGGGGGCAAACTTTTTCCCAATTTGGGATGTGGACCCCAGACTAATTGGTCATGTTGTCAAATAACAAGGCCTCTATGTTGTGACAACATTTGTAGGAGATGTTATAATGCAACCATCAGTCAATGTTGCAACATGACGTTGTTGGAATATTGAAACAACGTTGCCTATCCTATGTTAAAATGCTGACAACAGGATGACGTTGCTGCAACGTGAATGCAATGTTTGAAAGAAATGTTGCTGTGAGACAACAATGAAATGTTGTGTGACAACGTTTGGATAATGTAGAAAGTAGGTCAATTGCAAGTAATGGCGTCCACTGATGCACCTCTGAAAAGTATCTACCTGCTCTCTGTTGACTTTAAATCCCCAAACTCCCGAAGCATAGTCCATAACTGTGGTGACATTTGCATTATATAGCTTAGAGAATGTTTGAAAACCAACATTTTTAAAGGTTTTAAACTTAGAAATCACACCACCTAAGGCTCGACCGGCTGCTGCAGACAAAATACCAGCTGTATATTCAAAGTTCAAAAATTCATTAATTACAATTCCAAGATACTTGTACTCAGACACAGAATCCAATGTAAGATTACCAAATGTGAATCTATGATCTGTACGTTTGTATTTTTTACTCCTAAAATGCATTACATTTGATTTCTTTCTATTTATCATTAGTCTCCACTGACAACACCATTCATGGATGACGTTTATTATACTTTGCAATTCATTTTCTGTGTTTGCTAGCCCCCGCAGGTCTCGGGCCTCCTCGCGGCGGTGGGTGGTAACACTTAAGGTGAAGTCCTGTATCCTTAGTGGCCAACACGAGACAGTGCGCAAGCACACGTCTCCCCGACGGAAATGGGGCAACCTGTTTGCCGTGGGTTGCGACCCATGTTGGAGGATGAAGGGGTCCTGGTGGTTGAGTTGGGCGGGACTAATTTGGTCCTCTCATACAATACACTACTTTGGCCTGGATTTCTCCCAGACGGGAGGCTGGATTGGCCCGGTCCAGTCAATCGGCTTGTCATGTTGCTATTTAGGACTTCAGTCCTATTTGGCCATGGCTGATGGGTCAATCGAGAAAGGTTAGAATCCGAATATTTGCCTGCCATGGTTACTGTTATCATGATTTGAGGCAATATTGCAGGCCTAGTCTTTGGAGAGTATACCCTTCTTGTATCCCTGTGACTCGAGTACTGGGCTTCGCCCTACTCATATTGGTCTCCCCTTGTTGGACTCCGTGGCGGGTGGGGAACATGGGGGGTGAAAAATAGAACACTACATGGATTTTTTTAACCGAGACTTGTCTCAAACAGAATTATTTGGTTGTGAAACTGACCCTTGGCCGAGGTTCATTGTTATCAAAGGAAAAGATGACGAATACAAGAAAATGTCTTCTGTCTTACGGGCGACAGCCCTATTCAAGGCTATAGGACGCCCAGATGATGTCAGGAGATTCCCTGACTCTCTGTTGATTAAATGTGTGCACAAAGAACAATCTGAGAAATTGCTAGGGATGAAGAGATTGGGATCTGCCGAAGTAGAGGTGACTCCCCATGAACGGTTGAACACCGTCAGGGGAGTCATTTATTCTTATGACAGTCATGAAAGCTCAGACGAGCAACTGCTGGACTGGTTTCAATACCGAAATATCCGGTTGTCTCAATATACAGGATGTTCCAGAGAAAGACAAGGGAAGGTTCCACTGTTGAGACTCTAAGTCTCACTTTCAAGGGCAGTAGGATCCCGGACTCAGTCGAGCTTGGCTTCGAGTCCTGTAGGGTCCGTCCGTACATCCCTAACCCAAGGAGATGTTATCGATGCCAACGATATGGCCATATAACCAAGACTTGTAAAAATCGAGAGGAAATATGTGCCAAGTGTGGGGGACTAGACCATTCACATTCAAAGGATCATCCTTGTAACCTTCCTCCAAAATGTGTTAATTGCAAGGGTAGCCACGCCTCGTATGACAAATCATGTCCCAAATTTAGCTTTGAGAAAAAAGTCCTTGAGATCAAGGCAAGCTCCAACATCTCATTTACAGAAGCAAGACGAATAGCTCAATCACGATATGGGGCTGAAAGCTATGCCCGAAAGGTCAGTGGAGAACTACAAACAGGGTCACAGTTGTCGCATGGATCTGCCATTCATCGTCCAGCTGGACCCAGTTCAACACCTCGTTCAACGCCGAGGCTAAGACTTGATCTGGATCCCGAATATAATTATTCAAAACATGCACAGACCCAAAACAATGATGACAAATCTAATCCTCAAGAAGACAAAGACAAATTCTGTACATTTTTTGCCCATGCGCAAATGAATGAACTTCTAGATGCGCATGGAAAACACGTGACACAAAAACAAAACAGGACAGACAAAGCCCAACAAAACGACCCACACAACAAATCGACAAAAAGGAAATCAGATGACAGGAATATTGAAGAGAGAACACCAGCTAAGATTCAAGCTACAGAGACTGAGTCAGACCAAAATACCTCTTTTGAAACTGTTGATTCCGAGCAAACAGATTTAGAAGATCAAATGGAACTACAAATATCTTCTGCAGAAACTGAGGTAGTTAAGGACAAGCCACAGGCCAATTCCGGCCCTCTCATCCAGGCTCCAACCACTGGCCATGCTGGTGGAGAGCAGGGAAGGAGGGTAAGCCAGACAGACCTGGAGGCTCTCTACAAAAACACCAACTACAACAAACCGGGACAAATCAGACACAACAACAGAATCAAAATCCCAATTCAAAGAGCACAGCACAACTACGTGCACCAGGAGGGACAAAACCCACCACAACTAACACCAAGACAGGGGGAAGGACTAACATCACGCTGAGACGTGAACCCCTGAAATTTACCTTTAAAACTCCATCAGACAGATAAACAAATACATGACAGACCAACATCATTCCATGGACAACATCATTCAATGGAATTGTCGAGGCTTAAGAGCAAATTTTGATGAGTTGAAGATGCTTACATCTGAGTATAAAGTGAACATCTTATGTCTCCAGGAGACATTTTTAAAAGCCTCGGACAATATTACTGTTAGAAATTATCATATGTATAATTCATATGGAGAAATTGTCCTTGATAGGGCAATAGGCGGTTCTACCATTCTGGTAAGGCATGGTGTAATTCATACATGCCTTAATCTTAACACCACCTTACAGGCAACTGCCGTCCGCCTAACTTTACGTAAAACGATTACCGTGTGCTCCCTCTACTTGTCCCCGAGTATGCGGGTCACACTACAAGATCTGAATAACCTATTTAACCAATTACCTGCCCCCTCCATTATTCTTGGAGATTTTAATGGTCACAACCCTTTATGGGGTAGTGCAGACCTGAATAGTAGAGGAGAACTGATAGAGGACTTTATAAATGGAAATAATCTTTGTGTTTTCAATGATGGGTCAGATACATTTCTACATTCAGGACATGGCACTTACTCTGCCATTGACCTAAGTATAAGTGATCCAAATTTGTTTTTAGATTTTGGTTGGAAAGTATTAGAGGATACACATGGAAGTGATCATTTCCCAATCCTATTGAAATCATTACATGTTGGTCCTAACTCCGGTTTATCAAGGTGGAAATTCAATAAAGCAGACTGGAATCTCTTCTCAGAACTCTGCAACAAAAATATTACCCAACAGAAATATGCAGATTCTGATTCCCCTGTAGACCATTTCACAAAAGATATTATAGACATAGCAAATAAAGCGATACCGAAATCTCAAGCCAATCCTCACCATAGCCCTAAACCTTGGTTTGACACGGAGGTCAAAGAGGCTATCAAAGCCCGCAAAAAAGCATTACGTGCCTTTAAATCTCGCCCAACACAGGAAAATCTAAATCAATTTAAAATCTTCAGAGCAAGAGCGAGAAGGATAATAAGACAAAAGAAAAGGGCTACCTGGCAAAACTATGTCTCTAAACTTAATACCCGTACACCCAGTTCCAAAGTATGGAAAATGATAAAGAAGATACAGGGAAGAGATACATCCACACATATTCAACATCTTGTCATCGATGAAGAAGAGATAACCACCACTGAGGAAATTACAAATAGAATAGGTGACCAATTCGCATTTAATTCCTCATCGAACAATTACACCCAAGAATTCCAACAATTTAAAGAGAGGGCCGAGCGACAAAATTTAAATTTCCAGTCTGATAACTCTGAAGCATATAACATGCCTTTCTCCATGGAAGAGCTCATAGCGGCATTGAATAAGGCTAAAGACTCTGCTACTGGAGCAGATGAAGTTCATTATCAACTACTAAAGCATCTACCGGAAACAAGCCTTAAAATTATGCTGCAGATTTATAATAGAATATGGGACTTTGGTACATTCCCAACGCTGTGGAAGAAAGCGATAGTAATACCAATCCCAAAACCTAACAAAGACCACAGTGATCCACTTAACTATCGTCCGATTGCACTCACCAGTTGTCTTTGTAAGACCATGGAAAGGATGGTCAACAATAGACTAGTATGGTATTTGGAATCAACTGAAGCCATAACAGAATATCAGTGTGGTTTCAGGTCCAAAAGAAGTACATTGGACCATTTAGTATCATTAGAAACTTACATAAGAGATGCCTTCATTAAGAAAGAACATGTAGTTGCAGTATTTTTCGACCTAGAAAAAGCTTATGACACCACTTGGAAATTTGGAATTATGAAGGACATTCATGAAATGGGTCTCCGGGGAAGGCTTCCTCAATTTATAAATTCATTCCTTCAAGATCGTAACTTTCAAGTCAGAATAGGAAGTACACTATCCAACAATTTTACCCAAGAAATGGGAGTTCCTCAGGGAAGTATTCTCTCTCCGACATGTTTTAATATTAAGATTAACAACATAGTCCGACATATCAAGGAGAATATCAAATGCTCTTTATACGTTGACGATTTCCTCGTTGCTTTTAAGTCAACCAAAATGACAAGTATCGAACGACAATTGCAACTTAACCTAAACAGGTTGCAAAAATGGTCATATGAGAATGGTTTTAAATTCTCCAAAAATAAAACGGTATGTATGCACTTCTATCCTCCCAGAAGCTTTCAGCCGGATCCAATCCTAATGATGGAAAATTGTAAAATCAAAGTAGTGAACCAGTACAAATTCTTAGGAGTTTTACTGGATTCTAAATTCTCTTTTATTCCACATATCAAAGAACTTAAAGCTAAAGGTTTAAAATCTCTTAATCTTCTCAAAGTAGTCAGCAAGCTCAGTTGGGGTGGAGACACCACAGTATTGCTACGACTATATAGGGCTATAACCCGATCACGTCTCGATTATGGGAGTATTGTATATGGATCAGCAAGACCGTCTTACCTCCGATGTCTAAATACAGTACACCATCTGGGCATTCGCCTGTGTCTTGGGGCATTTAGAACATCGCCAATAGAGAGTCTATATGTCCTTGCGAAAGAACCACCATTGTCACTACGTCGTATAAAACTTTCGCTGCAATATTTTGTAAAACTGGCAGCATGTCCAACAAATCCGGCTTTTTACCCGGTATTTCAGCCAAAGTACCAACAAATTTATATGACTAAACAAAGTGTTATAAAACCCCTAGGGCTTAGAATGAAACCCTACTATGACATAATAAACAAAGACAACTGCATAGTTGCTGAAGTGCAGGTTCCATCCATATCTCCGTGGACCCTTCCTTCACCAATTTGTATTCTAGACCTGACAAGTCTTAGAAAATCTTCTACAAGTCCCCTGGAATACCAGAGTAAATTCCTCATAATAAAATCCCGGTATCCATCATACAAGTTTCTTTACACGGATGGGTCCAAAGATGGACTTCTGACTGGTTACGCAGTCACCTCCGCAAAGACAAGTTACTGTAATGAACGTATACCTGATGTGTGCTCGATATTCACAGAAGAACTGACAGCTATCTACAAGGCGGTAGAAATGGCAGTCACCTCAGAAACTAACAATTTTGTAATTTGCTCTGACTCAAAGTCTGCATTGCAGGCAATAGCCAACAAGCAGGTGGAAACCCCTCTTGTATTAGACATTCTTTTTACCTTAGCAGCAATGAAAGAAAACAAGGATATTATATTTTGTTGGATTCCAAGTCATGTTGATATCAAAGGAAATGAGATGGCTGATCTTCATGCGAAGAGAGCCTTAAGTAAAAACTTAACGGACTATGTTGTCCCTTATACGGATTTTAGAAAGCATATCAATGATTTTACCAAGTATAGTTGGCAAGTACGATGGAATGCTTGCCAACGGAACAAGCTACGCACAATACTACCACACGTCATGAAAGATATAAAAATTGATGTGAACTCACGCAGAGAGCAAATCGTAATTCATAGATGTCTTATAGGGCACAGCAGATTAACCCACTCACACTTATTAAACAATGATGCAGCACCAATATGCGAAGGGTGCCAAGTACCACTTTCGATCAAACATATCTTGATAGAATGTAATAACAATCTACATCACCGACCCTTTCAATCAGGTAATCTCAAACACTTATTCTTAGAAAATTCAGCGTCCAGTATAACACGGTTCCTCAGAGATAACGACTACTTCTACAAATTATGAGAAATTAGTTCCAGGATAATCTATCTAACCAATGTTGCCTCTAAATAGCCCACACTGGTGCTGATGGGGCGTAAAACACAAACTCACTCACTCACTCACTCACTCACTGTGTTTGCTAAGATAACAATATCATCTGCATATAAGAGTATTGAAATTTTTGAACCATTTATATCTGTACCATAATTGGTGTTAGAAACAGTTAAAGCAAGATCATTGATGAAAAGACAGAATAAAGTAGGTGATAATACATCCCCTTGACGAACACCACTGTTAATATTGAACCATTCAGTAAAATAACTTTCCAGTTTGACACTTGCCATTGGATGAGTATATAACATTTTTATACAATAATACATCTTACCATCTATATTGTTTTTCAACAAACTATAATATAAAAGATCTCTGTTAACAAAATCAAAAGCTTTCTGCATATCAATGAAACAACAAAAAACACTATTTTTCATCTCTATCTGATTTTTTAAAATTGATGTAAAAGCAAAAATATGATCAATACATGAGCGACCTTTGCGAAAGCCATTTTGATAATCTGAATATACATGTTTAGCCTCCAAGTGGCTTTTTAAACGGTTATTTAAAAAAGAGGTGAACAGTTTACAGACACTTGATATCAGACTAATGCCTCTATCAGAGATATACCTCTTAACCCCATCCTACTGTAGGGACATCATCTTATTACCTATACCATTCGACACCTCTGTCAGCCAATTTCAGGGAAATAATTACCATATTCTTTGTTGTCCAGTTATCCTCTCATGTTTGACTGTTTGAGTGTTTGTCTCATGGTATAAGCCGGTTATTCACCATGGGATCAGGAATATGTGTTTAACATACTTCGGCCTAAAGGCCTCAGGTGTGTATGCCCAAAGCATCTATAATCACTCACAAATATCCACAAATATCCACAAAAGGCTGTCATGGATTTTGGCTAAGTCTTTTGACTTTGACCAAAGAGCCTATTTGACTGTTAGCCAATTTGATATTAGGTTCAATTTTCACTGGCTGTTGGATATTAGATTGGAATCTCATTGAATTATCAGTTTGTCCAATGAGAATGCAACTTAATATCCACTGGCCAGTCATGGCTCTGTGGATATTAGGGTTGGCTGTCACTCGCTAGGGTATTTAGCTGGATTCTCATTGGATATTAGGGTGGATTTTCATTGGTCAAGATATTAGGGCGTATTCTCATTGGTCAGTTCACTATTAACCAAAGTTGGATATTTGTCGAAATCCACTATAGCATAAAAGAGTTATTGCGAGTGACGTGGGCATGTATCCAAAGTATAAGATCTTTGCCATAATCCACTATAGTCAGGAGTGAGCGATAATGAGTGATTTAGGCATGCGCCCAAAGGACCTACATTTTGCCCAAAGACCTTGTGGATATTTTGAAGGATGCGATGACTTTGGGAAAGTCATTCCAAAAGGAGTCATAATGCCCAAAGGCCCTATAGTTTGCCCAAAGACCCTATAATTTGCCAAAAGACCCTATATTTTGCCCAAAGGCCTAATATCCATGCCCAATAGGCCTATTGGGCACAATAGTGGATACTGGCGGTAACATCGGGTGATAAATCACATATTCCCTCTCCCATGGTGAATAACCTTTACAAATACCAAATGACTGAGAAACAAGACTGTCAGTCCTCGGCACTTCAAGTTTTCAACAACAAAATTGTATTCCTGAGTGTAGCTTTTCATAGCATTATATTTGGCAGTTTTTTTCTTAGTGCCTGATGATATTGACCAAGTGGGTATATTTGGGTGGTATTGGCTTCTTTGCCCAGTTCATCATTTCACCCCAACAGTGGGCTGCACAACTTATCCTGGTCTCCCCTATACATTTAGCATTAAGGAAATGTTTTTTGGCCTGGCTGTCCAAGACAGTAACTGAGTACTATAACTCTGAAATATAGAATGGAGGTATAAAAACCCTTATATAAAATTTGTTGGCAGAAAAAATTCAATCTATCATCTGGCCTCATATTGAACTTTCTAAACATAAACTTGTTGTAGCCAATATATCTGGGCATATCAAGTTCAATTTCGGTGATTTTCAAGCGAAAATTGAAAGAGATTGAGTTTTTTTTTTGCGACACCTTTTTTTCAGCTTTTCAAAATTGAGCAGACATAAGTTAGAAAACGAATTTTTGAGACTCAATTAATATTAGCAGAGACCAAATTCTTGGTACTACAGTACAAATTTCTAAAAGTGGCTCGTCGTTTAAAATCTAGCCTTAGCTATCTATCCATAGTCATTTTAAGCTAAACCTAGCTACACTTATCCATAGCTATCCATAGCTAGCCACAATTACTATTGTTTAAACAAGGGGTAAAGAGCTTTTAGTGTATACAAAAGAATACAAATGGATAGCTATGGATAGATATGGATAAGACTAGTAATGAATAGCTATAGACAGCTAAGTTGAGCCACATTTAAAGATTTGTACTGTACCATGTTCTATATTAAATTTGGAAGTTATTAATGTATCATAAAAATTTCACAGTGTGCTATCAAAGTCAGCAGCTTTACCTCAATCAGCAAAATTCCCCAAAAAATTGTTACCTGACGTTTAGTGGAATATCCTGCTAGTGTGAGTATATGCTTTGCTGAAATATCTCAAATTTACATGTAATTAGAAGCAAACGATACAGGGAATTATGTCAAGGTGAAATAAATTATATAGAATTGTTACTTTCCAAGTTATAGCCCCTTACATATGACACTGTGAAAAATTGTGTCACTCGAAAATGTGCATTTTTGCCTGTTTTCGGACATATTTTGCCCAAAAACATGACAAAGAGATTTTTTGATGCCTTTTTTGGAAAGTAGACAATTTTTGCCAGAAAGTAAGTCTCAAACCGTTTTCAAAAAAATGAAAAATGAGCCTTCAGGATTTTTTTCAGTCAAATGTCAGAAATTTGTGACTCAAAGCTTGAACCTTGTCATTTATATCATGATGTGTTTATAAACAACTAAATCCTGCTCTAACTATACAGGCTCCAGCAAATGCAGGATGTGGGCATTGCTGGATGGAAGGTTTTTTGAAATTAAAATCAGCAGATTTAGATGCCCTCAATGGATGCACAATTTTGTCCAATGACCGCAGTTTACCCGCATATCTGATGTACACATTGTATTTACTCAATTTTTTTTCAGGGTCAACTTTGCTTGGCAGTATGTTTCGAGAAAATCCAGAGGCTTTTTATTGGTACGAACCAATTAGTGGAATATATCAAGCGATGTTTGGACAAAGATTGGTCAATCCAATTAACATCGAAAGTTTCAATAAGACCAGTCACAACAGGTTTGTAGAATATTGCTATCTTGCATTTGGTGCTTATAATTTGTTTTGAATTAGTCAGTCTGTGTTTTCTGTACAATTAATTTTTATTTTTCTATTGCAGAGTTCTTTCAGAATTCGAAAACAAGACAATAGTAAAAAATTTGAGGTATCTTCGAAATTGTAGTCTGGAAAATTTGCCGTTGGAGTTTTTTCTGGATAGATCTAATTATCAATCGACTGGAGCGAAAACTTACCTTCAGTGCATGGGAATGCAGAGTCGTGAACAACGTTTTAGATGTCATAGTTTCGTGCCTCCTCGATGCAAGAATCGGTATCCAGCGATGAACATGGAGCAGAGGTGTCATGAAATTTTGGAATTGGCTTCCTGGCCACATGGTTTTAATAAGTACATGAATCTCTATGCGAACGAATCTAGAAATTTACTGAGCTACAAGGAGGCGGTTAACATGACGATGTTTGTCAGATGCTTAGAACCGATAAAGAATAAACATAACATGTGCATTAAACCATTACAGCATCAATGTCAAAAATCCACCATCCGTGCAATTAAGGTCATTCGCAGTAAGATCCAGCTGACCTTGGATGTTTTAGAAGGTCATAACTCTTACATGATACACCAGGTCAGGGATCCTCGAGGAATTTTGTTGTCTCGGCGTAAAGCTGGTCTATTGACCACAAGTTATCTGGAAGAAGCTGAACTCGTTTGTCAAAAAATGGCTGGAGATTTACATGTAGTTGAGGCATTACAAGGATCAGATCAATACAGGATATTATCTGTAAAATATGAGGATCTGGCAACCAATAAAATTGCTGTAGCCAGTACAGTATACAAATTTATGAAACTTTCTTTGCCTGAGAAAGTCGAACAATTCTTCCGCCGGACAGATGATGCTGACATTAGCAAAGAGCAAACATTCGGAGTTATGAGAAAAAATTCGACTCAAACTGCTTTCGCCTGGAGGCTGAAAATGTCTGAGGAAGTTAAGATAGTCATTGCGATCCAATGCCTCGAGGTTTTAACCAGGGCTCAATATGACTTGTGAAAGTACCTGAAATGGATATAGACTAAGTTCCAAATTATAAGATCCCCACAGTTTTTGTTGTATCAAACAATGAAACTGTGTCAGATATTTTCAGTTCCTTCGAACATGGAACATTACATAAACAATTATATCCAATTTGGTTAATGCAAATATATTTTAACACCTTAGGTCAGCATGTAAATGGTTGGTTTCCTGTGAAATTGATATTTTACTTCAAGGAGATTTTAATGATATTATTATAAAATATGTGCTGTTTCCTGTTTTAAACTTTTAACAAATTTAGTTTTTTTAACCTTTTATAATGATTGCTTACTAAATAAGAGTGATTGTAAGCTAAGAGTCCATTCACAATAAACGAGTTCTCTCTTTCTCTCTCTCTCTTACAGATGATTTCATATTTGTAGACTCTGATTAAATAACAAAAAATGTTGCAAAATTTTTGGTGTGACATCAGAAAATTCTGCCAGGTGATTGGTGATGTGGGAGTGTGTCACTTTTTTTCAGTGTGCTTCAAGCAAGTGATGTTGCCTGGAAAATCTTATGTCATAATTTCAACTAATAAACTGCCACAAAGGCCAACTTGGTATTGTGGCAGTTGTTCACATGTGTCAAACTGCAATCCTCATGAGCTCTTAATTACCTCATGAACTGTTTTATTTCACACTCCTGTATAACTGTTGATTGCTTCAGTTGATATTAAATCTGTCTCAAATTAAATTTATGACTGGGTTGAGGCGGGAGTGGTAGTTTATACGGTTTTGCTTGTGTGGGAACCACCTTTTTGCACATACTTCTTATCACTTCGGGCAATGGGAATTCTTCCCAACAGGGAACCGATTTTTCATACATGTTTCAAGGGGGGGTACTAAGTTTTCACAACATGCGTAATTGTCGAACAAAATTTTGACGAAAGAAAACAAGGGTACTATAATTATTCGTGAAACCAAAGGGGGGTATCACGTTTGACAGAAAGTTCCATCAAAACTCCCCCTGTCATAAATTCTGAATTGTCCCTTAGGACAGGAGGATGATCCAGTGATGTGGCCAACATTCGTAAGAAAATCATAGTGGGAATCAAACCAGGCACCCGGCAATTGGTAGCCCATTGTCATATTGTTTGAGCAGAGCCCTTCTCTGAGAAAATATTACATTCATGTGTTTGTTTGTTTTCTGTAAAAGTACTTATTATGTGGATCATCTGATCTCGATCATCTTAATGCATAATATTTGACTTTGAGAATTTGTAATAAACATGTGTGAAACACAAACAGAAACTCTCACAGCCAGAGTCAGTTCCATTTAGAAGATCAAAGGATTAGATTGCCATTGTCACCCATGTAAATGCTGTGTCACTTTTCAGGAGAGAGTGATGTCATACCTTCTCTCACCCAATGAAAATTACTGGAAAAATGATGCTGGTGTCTACAAATATGAAATGCTCTGTAAAACTTCTTGAATTCAGTTGAGCTGGAGAACATCATCTATGACAGTTACTACTAAATCACCAATGTCACTTACAGCATTGAAATTCACACTGCAATGCTCATGAAGAAACATTTAGAATAGACATTTCCATTTAAGTTTAACAATGATATTTTAAACAAGACTTGATTTGGCTCAAAGGAAAAATAGCTGATGTGACTAGACCAGCCCTCCAACAGGTGGCATTATTAATCTCTCCTATCTGTTGTGCCACCTAGTGAGGTTTTATACTATAACTGCCATGCAAGCAGCTGTTGGAGAGTTGTGCTTTCCACCAAAAAATAATTAATCGTTATTAAACTCTAGCAAATTTTCATGAAATATACCCATTTTTCCTCAACATTCCTGTGTTTTTATTTGTCTAAAGCATTTAAATAGACCTAAGAGAGAAGATCCAAATCAGACAAATGACATTTCCATTGGATTTAACGCTAGAACTGGTTTGGGGTAAGGGATGGAACCGTGAGTCAATTCTTACAGCGAAACACTTTGATATATTACAGTGAAACACTTTGATATAGGAAAAATCCTTTCAAGTTCATGTTGATTTTTGCATTCTGTGAGTCATGATACACCATGATTTGTCATGATCATTGCATCAGTATAGGAAGCATATATGCTGTTGATGATTCATGATCGAGATTACATGCCATAGCTGTGAATCTGTAAGATCCAAAGCTGTGTATGAAAGATATTGACATGGGATGATTGGTCATCATTTGGATGATTTGTCATAACCAGGCTCTGGCAGTGATTGGTCTTCCTTCATGATGACAATTTCCTATTCATCTGCCAAAATGAAGATGTATCCACCTGAGCTGAGATGGAGCATCATTTATCTGAAATATTTGCATGATAAAGCGTACGAGAGATATCTGAAAGCCTTTGCGTCACAAAGGGATTTGTGTATAGAATGGTACAACTACATGCAGAAACAGGTGGTGTCCATAAGAAGGAAAGGCCTGGAAGAGTCAGGAAATTATAAGTAAGTACATTTGGGGTCAACCATTACATATTGGGGGGGGGGGTTGGAGGAGAAAGTACTGCACTGTGATACATGTACCAGACTCAGTTATTTATTTCAAGCACTCGCTATACAAAACTTGATTTCAAGATCGAACAACACATTGTAAATAAGAGAAAGAAGGAATGATTTTTTTACTGAGGCTAGACAGGACATTATTGTCATTTAGGCCAGACTTTTTAAATTTTTTCGCTTCTCAGAGCGACCGAACCAACCGATTTTCGGCCTATGGAAAAAAAAAATTATCATACACAAAATTTTTATCAATTGAAATGTATAAAAAACTGAGATATCACCTTCTTTTTTGTCCTACCGACCTACCCTAGAAAAAGTGCCTTGAGAAGATTAGAGAAACTAAAGATCAATTATGTCTGGCCTTACAGAAAGCACCAAGCCAAGCCAAGGCCGATTCAACATTGCAGTACCCAAGCTAATGATGGAAGTATATTTTTATATTATCCATAACCGCTCCTCCTCCCATGGCATCATCCTGTTGGCCTCAAGTTGCCTTGGACTGGCATTGGTGCTCACAACAGCTGACAAACAAAATCTCTTGAGCATATGGGCTGTGGTTATGCAGTTATGACAAATCATGCCTATGATGACTCATCATCCCATGTCAAAGCGTTTCACATATTTAGTCACATTTACAACTATATTACATGGTAGTGATCATGAATCATCAGCTGCATATATTTTTCCAATACTAATGTAATGATCATGACAAATCATGGTGTATCATGACTCACAGAATGCAAAAATCAACATGAACCTGAAAGGATGTTTCCTATATCAAAGAGTTTCACTGTAAAAGAGTGGACTGTGGCGCTGTGAAAATGGCACTTCGTGTGTCATCATGCTGATGATTTGTCATGATCAAACCCAATACTTTCAATGTTGATTTGATTGAAGGAGACTTATCCCACTTGTTGGTGACAGCCAAATGAAAGGATTATGCATCCGATTTTCACTCTAAAATTAGTATGAGAAGTCAGTTGGCGATCTCTTGATCATGACTAATCAAACAGCCTCTATGTTTCCCACGTTGAAAGTAGAGAAGATGACACTTCATCGGCTATCATGAGTCACAAAGTGCCATTTCCACAGTGCCACAGTCCACTCTAATTCTATATCAAAGTGTTTGGCTGTAAGTCAATAAGTGTAATGGCTGTGGACTTGGAACTTGTTTTTATAAATCTCAGGGCGATTGTTTTTCATTAGAAAATGCAAGCTTTAGTTATTTGGCCTGTTAGTGTTACAGATTAATTCCATGGAGCCATACGTACACTTGTTATTTATTTTGATCAGATTGTGTAATTAATTAAGAATGTCAGATTGATTGGTAAGCCAGGATCTACATATTAGAATGCTTTAAAGGTAGGAATACCTGATCAATTAAATGAATATGTAAGCTTAAACAACATTCTCCAAACTTTATCATGGATATGGCCGATCTTTGTCTTGTCGTATCTTGAGAAACTTGCCTTCTGTTTGGATGATTAACGATAGAAATGTTTGGGCCCTGGAGGGATGTAAGGGGCCGACCAGATGTTTCTTTGGGGGGGGGGGGTGCTTGGATATTTGGTGAAAAAAAAATGTTTGATTCCCAATTTACACCGAAAAAGAAAGTTTGTTCAGCATATGAAAATAAAAGTTTGTTTCCATCTGTAGCTGGGGTACCGTAATATCAAAATTCCGATACAAAGTTTGTCGCGAGTGCGCATGCGAAAAAATTATTCATCGACGCGCCGCAAACATAAAAAAAGTTTTCCTGGGGGTAAAGTCCATAGCCCCCCTCCAAACTATCATCTGGTTGGCCCCTAACCTTGAGTCTATTCATGAATCAATTATGTAATGAATGTGGATTTGAAATTTGTTTCTCTAAATCTCTGGGAGATTGTCTTTTCATTAGAAAATGCACGCTTAATTAATTTGGTCTGTTACAGTTTAATTCCATAGAGGCATTTCTTAATTTTGATCAGATTTTGCAATTAATTGAGAGTGTTAGATTACCAAACGATTCATGATTCAATAAATCCAGAAAGACAATAAATCAATGGTATAGAACCTTCAGTTTTGTCAGGCATGCATTAAAGCGATATTTTGCCTTCACATATTATTATATATTCAGAGCTCTCTCTCGGCTGATATTTTTGTCACCTTTTGTACTCAAACTTTCTTATCTCATTGACAACTCAGCTATTCTTTCTCAATCTAATTTGAAATGTCAGCCGGTCTCCTTTCGATCTCAATCACCTATCTTCTGCTGGCCGTCTTCACCAATTATGCGGTAAAAGTGATGACCTGATCGTCTTACTGAAAGGGAAAGCCTGTCAGGTCATATTAGCACCTAATTGTGATGTCATAATGGGAGGGGAGATTGCTCTTGGTCATGCGATAAATTGTGGCACAGATGTTATTGTATTGATAATCTATTTTTATCTGAATAGGCATCAACAAAACGACGCCCTGCTTGGTTTAAAGTTAATATATATTTGGTTGATTGATTCTCAGAAAAAAGGAGTCTATTTAAGGATATGTGCAATCCAGGTCTTCCTGCAAGCCATTGCCATGGTAACAAAACAATGACCTTTACAATACTAGCCTGGTAAGCAGGACCTGAATGCTTTTCAAAAGGGCTTCGAACCACAAAAGCGCTTGCTCTATGATCGTTTTACATCACTGGACCTCTGATCTAATATAAATGTTTTCTCTCTTGTCTTCAACATTGCACTTTGTAAAACAAGATAATGGAAATTGATAAATTTAATCCTTTTTTTCTCTTTTTCTGTGAATTTTTCCAAGAAAAGGCTAAGATGTGATTTAGACAACCACATTGCTTTTCAAAAGTTTCAACCACAGCAACAAAGAAGTTACAGATTATTTCATATTTGTAGACACTGATCAAATATCAAAAACATCAAAAAATCCAGACAGATATGACAGATAGATAGATAGATAGATAGATAGATAGATAGATAGATAGATAGATAGATAGATAGATAGATAGATAGATAGATAGATAGATTTAAAACTCAGATAGATTTAAAACTCTGATAACCTCAAACGAACAGCCAAACAAAACAAACTTTTAATGTGATTCTCTTTCTCTGTGAGAGTATTGAGAGGGAGGAGCTTTGAATTAATTTGAGCAATTTGTCTTTTAATTTGCAAGCTTTGTTGTCTGCTTGCAGCGTTGTTGTCAGTTCATCGCTTGGCCCACAGCATTATGAATTAGGATTTCTTAATATGTTACAGTTTATCACAGTCATGTTACTTGGACAAAAAACAGTGCATGCTGTCTCAAATTGTGAATTTAAAAGGATGAGAGGGGGAGGTTCACCTGTATGGTCCGCTCTCACAATCTTTTAATTGGATTTTAAAGTCACCTCTGTCGTCTGCTGCAGTGACAACGTACCAGTTCAGTCTGGAAGAGTTCAGGCATTGACAAGCAAGCTGTCATACCTTTTCTAATAGTAAGAGGAATCAGAGAGGTGGCAATGGAATGCAATGCATCGCCCATGAAACAGATTGTTTTTGCCTGTGCATGGAAACATGAGAACATGATTTGCACTTCATGCGCTCAGGAGAATTCTCTCATAAATTTGGGGTAGTTGCATGTCACTGTTCATAAGATTCCAAGAATAGTAGACTAGTGGTATATGATGTCCAATGTTAAGCTACTGCTCCCTTCTATAGGAATATGCATTATGAATTACATGTCTCTGACTCAGTGACAACTAGTCGGATAGAGTGAGATTCCTTGATGAGTCAAACAGTAGGATTATATATTATCAACATTTGAGAAAGTGCTATCTTGCTTGGCCATAAAGATGTAAACCAGGTGCTCAAATGTTTCACTAATACTAATAGAAAAATGTCATTTTGGGGAATTGGCATTTAAGAGAAAAACACTAAATATCTGTATGTTGTCAAATTCCTGTAAAAAGAAAAAGCATGGGATATCCTTTAGTCAGACAGTTATCACCTGAGACGAGCCATTAAAAAATTCTGCTGTTTAAGCACATTCCACCACTAAAAAAGCCCATGTAAAATAAATCACAATATAGATTTAGCTCCCCCCAAACAAGTCACAAACAATCTGAAGTCACATCATAAAATATATTCCAACAACTTAACAAAATTTTGCTAAAATTCATCAAATTGAAGTTCACCTCCGAATGTCCCACTCAAAGAATGCTGCTGAAACCAGCCAAAACTGGAATTGGACCAATGACATAGCAATGGATGCCCTAGATAACTTGGCTATTAGCTACCGCATTGGCTAATCCCCATCCCTTCTAAAAGGTCTGAAGAGAACATACCATAATACCGTACAAGAAGTAAAGACTTTCCCTTGCCAGGTGATATTCTCCGGTTGGACCGAGGCAACCAAATAAGGCTTGAGACGTAGACAATAGCTTGAGGTAGATTCGGAAACTTTTTGGTTCCAGGAAATGTCACACTCATCACATTGCTAAGAAGGTCAGTGTCTGGTAGTCATGGAAACACTTTAGAGACACTTTCTTTGTAATTTTATCCCGCAGTGCATCAGATCAACTTCAACCCACTCTGTTAGTGAGTGATATGTGGCACTTAGAAAGTTTCATTAAAAAATGTGTCTATCGCTAAGTTGATTGGTAACTATAGACAGCTCTGTTCTTGAATATATCTACATCTTTACTTAGAAATCATATTGGCAAACCTGTTTGAATGTTTATCCATCTCCAATTTCCTGTCTTATATGTTTGTATATAGTTGCAGTGGCGTAGCCAGGGGGGCAGGGGGGTAACTTGCCCCACCTTCCCTTTTATTTAGAGGCTTATAAGTATTCCAAGTTTTAGAACTCACCGGTGTCATATATCTCATTTGATCCTGATTGAGCTCAAGTTACTTAGTAATGGTAATTTGAACATGAGATTATAAACAGTTATAAAGATCAATACTTGGAAGTTGTGTGTTCATTTAATGTCAATATGCAAAAACCTTATCTGGACAAGAGCTATAGATATGGCTCATATATTTTATCATTTACTAAAACTATTGGATTTACAGTGCATAATTGATCTTTTAATATAATTAGTGAAACAAAATACAATTTCATTGGGATATGTGCAAATTTATGTAATGATGAGCGTTAGTTTTTATGAAGTTACTTTGTAGTTAGGGTTCTACTTTACATGATCATGATGGACTTTGGTAAGTCTTTTAAGTGTTCCAAAACAGGTATAGGGCCTACTAGAATTTCTTGCTTTGATAATAATTTGATTTGAGATTTATTTAGTTTAAGTTCCAGCTAATTTATTGAAATAGTTAGACTGGAATTGTATGTTTGATTACATTCTTTTTTTTTTCTTTCTTCAGGAATTATCAAACTATATAAGATTGTCCTTTCCTTAACACTGGCAGCTGGACTCTTGCCCACTCTTCTTTATTTTGGTGGAAATTACATAGAGAGGTGAGTGGTTATTTATTATTAAAAAGGCTTAATAAATTATACAAATATAGCATGATATGTGTGCAATATTATACAGTTATCGCACAGCACCGAGTGCAATATCAGTTTTTATGGCACCGAGGTGACTAATATTGCACGAGGGCGCAGCCCGAGTGCAATATTAGTCACCGAGGTGCCATAAAAACTGATATTGCACAAGGTGCTGTGCAATAACTGTTATATCATATGGTTTTTTGTGGTAAAAGCAAAGAAAAGGGCTGGATTTCCTTGTCCAAAATCGTTTTGTGTTTCTTTTGACCCGCCTGTTTAAAATGTAAAGCGTCAAAAATCAATGACTATTTCACTTACAAAATTTTTTTTTACACTATTGGAATCCAAAAATGATATACTTGATCATGGATTTTTTTCAGATTTTTTTCTTAAACTTTATAGCAGACTTTAGACCTTTAAACACCACAAAGTCACTGAAAAATCGGCAAAAAAGCTGTTTTTCGGCCAATTAATGCTCTATACTGAAGCAACAAAAAACATAACAAGCACAAAAAGTTGATATCCATGTAGCCCTTTAACAGGCGCATCTTTTGCCGTCAAAGCCATCTTCCTATCTGCCTCCGTTGCCGTGCAATAAACGTTTTAGTAAAATTGAAAAACACAAAGTTTTTGTCAGCTTGTGGCTGCAGCAGCACTGAAACGTTGTGCACGGCTGTCAGCCAATGAGAAGCGAGTATTTCCGCTAGCCATATGATATTAAAACTTATTTGCATTTGTAAATTCATATTGAGCTGTGAACTCGTTCCATATGAATGAATTTTCATATTGCACGATAAAAAGTTCTGTATTTGTTTTATTACATGACCCCTATGCTTCCAATATAATGTTCCATTCTAGAACAGCAGAAACTCACGTAGTGTTTTTTTCCAGATTAAATATACCAAAGAAAAAGGAAAAGAACAGTAAACAATTTTCATTTTTCTATTTCTTTTTTTTTTTAATAAACATTTTGAGAAACAAAAATTTGGAAAAATAATTTTGGATTTTTTTAGATAAAACACACGTTGCACTCTAACCATACAATATGAAAAAAAAGGGAAAAACAAAATAGAATTTTAAAAAATTGGGAAAAATCTCATATTGCACTCTCACCATGCGTTTTTATGATGTAGTCATGTGACTGATTTTGGCCAATCAGCATCACTCCAACATAGTGGTCAATGTCATGTAACAATATAAGTTATTATTAAGACAAGATGTGATTTATTTATCTAGAAACCTGGTAAATTGCAGCTCTGTCAGCTCATGTAAAAGAACTCACTTCTCAATGAGCACATCTACATTGCAGCAATGTTGTAATAACGTCGAGATCAATAACGTTGCTATGTTGGTGTTAAAATTGCGTAGAATTGTATAGTGGAAATTGAATTGTTACAACATTGTGAAACAATGTCAACATATGACTTTGGCAAGCAATTTTTAGGCAATGTTGTCACAACGTTGTGAAAAAATCTCAATTTTGCATTCACATTGTGGCGACATAGTTTCTGACATACATTTCTATGTATCAACAGACAAGCCCTCCAGTCGGTTACACGATCCAAGGAGCCCCCAAAAATTACTAAATAGGCATCCTGGTTAAAAAATGTATCCACTGTTTAGTAACTATTTACCAAAAAATGTATAATCAAAATATAAGATGGTGGTGTAACACACCCTATCTGAATCTTACAAAAAAAATTGTCTATTAAAGGGCAGATCATTGCCATAGGTATTTATTGTATGCTTGTGTTTGTGTAAATTTATCATAAACTGAGATGTCAACACACTACGTTCAGTATTTAACTTAATTCACTAATTTTTTACTTGCAGCTGTCCGGAGAGAGCATTTAATTACGAATCTCCACTGCAGAAATTAGAAAAGTCACTGAATCTTACAGAATACGATTCAAATATTGTGCATAATTGGACATCCTGTCTTCCTGCGGCGAAATATATGAATGAAGGACCAAAGTGGGTCATACTGCATGCATACATGAGAGGAGGTAGTGTATTATATCTGTAGGAATTATGAGTAATTATTATAAGGCAGCGGGCCTTATGTTTTCATAACCATCATGAAATCCACGGAAATGTGGACAAACCAATGAAATATTAAAATATTAGTGATTGCCTGGAAAAAGGAGTTAAATGATTGATAACAACCTATATTTTGGACGTCTGTTTGTCTGTTTAGCTATTTGTCAGTTTGTCCGCCTATCTTGTGTAAACCTTGTATTTACTAAGTTTTTATTTTCAGGGTCGTCTCTGCTTGGCAGCATGTTTCGAGAAAATTCTGAGGTTTTTTATTGGTACGAACCAATTAATGGAATCTATCAAGCGATGTTTGGACAAAGATTGATAAACCCAATTAAAATTGAAAGTTTCAATGAGACTACTCACTACAGGTTCGTGAAGTACTGCTATCCTGCATTTGGTGCTCATAACCTGTTTTGAATTAGTCAGTCTGTGTTTTGCCTGGATTACCTCACATGCTTAGGCTCGGTACCAGTAATAAGATTATATAAATGGAAGTAGAGAGGAAGACCACCCATTCGGAAGATAGTCACATCAGTGTTTCCAACGGCAACGAGAATTCTCGAGTAGTCTCGAGATCAGCAATGGCTCAGCATTTTCTCGTTTGATTGAGAAATGTATTGCCATTGATAACCACCTTGATTATTGGTCATTGTTTGAAATGGTGTTCATGTGTTTATTGTCGTGTTGGGCGGTTCTGATATTTTTCGTTCGGTTCGGTTTTCGGTTGTTTCCGACCCTAGAACCAAGGTTTCGGTTTTGGTTATAGACGAATCCACAAAAAGGCACGTGGTCCGCAATGTGTACAACACGATTTTGCGATCCGTGGTTCAGCGCCCGGTCCGCAAAACATGAATCCATGTTACGGAATCACGGAAGTCACAAGGTTTTTGGTATTTATTTCCACTGTCAAAGTCACATTTACCATATGTCACTGAATTAAAATGTTTTGATGTGGAGAGAGAATGTTTGGCCAGGGTCTAGGATATTCTACACAATTGAAATATCTTTTTTCTCAATTTTCAGCATTTTTCAAGCAATTATAACCAAAAAAATCAATTATCATCAATATCTTAAAGATAACAATCTAACCGGCATTAAGCTCCAAAAATTAATAAAGGTGACAAATGGCCAAACTAAAACATAATTTTGTTTCATGTAAATATATTGAAAATTGTCTTTGCTGGGTCACTTAATATAAAGAAGGTCTTATTGCTCAGGTATTCCCTTTTTTCGTAGAATTCATGAAAATCGTTTTTCAGTTGGAAATACAACGCAGTAACATGGCGCGCGTCTGGGAGAATGAACATTTTGCTGATTATTTATGCTGTTTTCTTAATAAAATTTGATATTATACGATAACCAAAACACTCGGTTGTTAGATCTATTGAACTTTGTTTCGAATTTCGATTTGAGTGAGGAAACTGAAAACGGAACCGAAATAACGGGAACCGGCACAACAGTTAGTTTATTGTGATATATGATATATGTTTGTTTGCAACAAGGGTTGTACATTGTCGAAATATGTTTGTGACAGTTACTGGTCTGGGTTGTTGTTTAGCTTAAATATCTGATGCTGTTAATCCCCATTGTATATCTGATAAATGCTGAAGTTCAACCTAGACAAATGTTTTAAAATATTATAATATCTGGAAACAGATTAGCATTAAAGCTACAAAAGATATCGTAAAAAGCCAAAAACACGATCCATTACATGATAAAATCTGTCTTGTTATATCATTGTGCCTGTGGAAGGACAGTGTCCTAGATTTCTCTAGAAATTCTTGAGTCTCGTTCTCTTGACCATTACCATTCTCGAAAGTCACGAGTGAGACTCGTTGGAAACACTACAGGACTCATACTTCAGTACAGTTGATGATGTTATGATTTTACGTGTTGAATAATCAAACTAAGTCTTTAGTGCATTCCATACCATTAATTTATCTTATTTTTTCTATTACAGAGTTCTTTCAGAATTCGAAAACAGAACCATTGTCAAAAATTTGAGGTTGCTCCTTAACTGTAGCCTGGAAAATTTGCCGTTGGAGTTTTTTCTGGATAAATCTAATTACCAATCGACTGGAGCGAAAACTTATCTTCAGTGCATGGGAATGCAGAGTCGTTCGCAACTTTTTAGATGTTATAGTTTCGTGCCTCCTCGATGCAAGAATCGGTATCCAGCAATGAACATGGAGCAGAGGTGTCATGAAATTTTGGAATTAGCTTCGCGGCCACATGGTTTTAATAAGTACCTGAAACTCCATGTCAACAAATCTAGAAATTTATCTGGAAATTTACTGAGCTACAAGGAGGCCGTTAACATGACGATGTTTGTCAGATGCTTAGAACCGATGAAGAATAAACATAACATGTGCATTAAACCATTACAGCATCAATGTCACAACTCCACCATCCGTACCATTAAGGTCATCCGCAGTAAGATCCAGCTGACCTTGGACGTTCTAGAAGGTCATAACTCTTACATGATACACCAGGTCAGGGACCCTCGAGGAATTTTATCGTCTCGGGGTAGAGCTGGTCTGTTGACCATGAATTATCCTGAAGAAGCTAAAATAGTTTGTCAAAAAATGGCCAGAGATTTACAGACAGTTGAGGCATTACAAGGATCAAATCAATACAGGATATTATCAATGAAATATGAGGAGCTGGCAACAAATAAAATTGCTGTAGCACGTGCGGTGTACAAATTCCTGAAACTTCCTTTGCCAGAAGAAGTCGAACAATTCTTCCGCAGCGCAGATGATGCTGACATTAGCAAAGAACAGACATTCGGAGTTGTGAGAAAAAATTCGACTCAAACTGCTTTCGCCTGGAGGCTGAAAATGCCTGAGGAAGTTAAGGAAGTCATTGCGATCCTATGCCAGGAGTTTTTAACCAGGGCTCAATATGATTTGTGAGAGTACCTGAAATTGATTTAGACTAATTTCAAAATCATTAGATCCCCCATAGTTTTTGTTGCATCAAATAATGAAGCTGTGTCACATATTTTCAATTCCTTCGAACATGGAACATTACATAAACAATTATATCCAATTTGGTTAATGCAAATATATGGTAACACCTCAGGTCAGCATGCAAATTGTTGGTTTCCTGTGAAATTGATATTTTACTTCAGAGAGATTTTAATGATATTATCATAATATACGTATGTACTGTTTCCTGTTTTAAACTTTTAACAAATTTAGTTTTTTTAACCTGTTATAATGATTGCTTACTAAATAAGAGTGATTGTAAGCTAAGAGTCCATTCACAATAAAAGAGTTCTCTCTTTCTCTTACAGATTATTTCAGATTTGTAGACTCTGATCAAATAACAAAAAATATTGCAAAATTTTTGGTCTAACATCAGAAAATTCTGCCAGGTGATCGGTGATGCGGGAGTGTGTCACTTTTTTCCAGTTCATTCAAGCAAGTGATGTTGCCTGGAAAATCTTATGTCATAATTTCAACTAATAAACTGCCACAAAGGCCAACTTGGTATTGTGGCAGTTGTTCACATGTGTCAAACTGCAATCCATGAGCTCTTAATTTCCTCATGAACTGTTATTTCACACTCCTGTGTAACTGTTGATTGCTTCGGTTGATATTAAATCTGTCTCAAATTAAACTTTATGACTGGGTTGAGGCGCGAGTGGTAGTTTATACGGTTTTACTTGAGTGGGAACAACCTTTTTGCACATGCTTCTTATGACTTAGGGCAATTTTTTCCGACGGGATATCAATTTTTCATACATGTTTCAAGGGGGGTACTTATTTCTGCACAACATGTGTGATTGTAGAATGAAATTTTAACAAAAGAAAACAAGGGTACTACATAATATTCGTGAAACCAAAGGGGGGTATCACTTTTGACAGAAGGTTCCATCAAAACTCCCATCCCCCCAGTCGTAAATTCTGAATTGTCCTTTAGGACAGAAGGATGGTCCAGTGATGTGGCCAATATTCGTAAAAAAACATCATAGTGGGTATCAAACCAGGCACCCAGCAATTAAATTGATATCCCATTGTGATGTTGTTTGAGCAGAGCCCTTCTCTGAGAAAATATTACATTCATGTGTTTGTTTGTTTTCTGTAAAAATAATTATCATGTGGATCACCTGATCTCGATCATCTTAATGCATAATATTGGACTTTGAGAATGTGTAATAAAAATGTGTGAAACACAAACAGAAACTCTCACTTGAAACAGCTAGAGTCAGTTCCATTTAGAAGATCAATGGATTAGATTGCCATGGTCAACCATGTAAAACGCTGTGTCACTTTTCAGGGGAGAGTGGTGTCATACCTTCTCTCTCCCAATGAAAATTGCTGGAAAAATGATGTATTTTCAACCACTGGTGTCTACAAATATGAAATGATCTGTAAAACTTCTTGAATTCTGTTGAGCTGGAGAACATCATCTATGACAGTCATTCATGACTACTAAATCACCAATGTCATTTACAGCATTGACATTCACACTGCAATGCTCATGAAGAAACATTTAGAATAGACATTTCCATTTAAGTTTAACAATGATATTTTAAACAAGACTTGATTTGGCTCAAAGGAAAAATAGCTGATGTGAACATACGAGCCCTCCAACAGGTGGCATTATTAATCTCTCCTATCTGTTTTGCCACCTAGTGAGGTTTTATACTATTACTGCCCCATGCAAGCTGTTGGAGAGTTGTGCTTTCACCAAAAATATATATGCGTTATTAAACTCTAGCAAATTTTCATGAAATATACCCATTTTTGTCTAAAGCATTTATAGACCTAAGAGAGAAGATCCAAATCAGAAAAATGTCATTTCCATTGGATTTAACGCTAGAACTGGTTTGGGGTAAGGGATGGAACCGTGAGTCTATTCTTAAGTCAATTAGTGTAATGGCTGTGGATTTGGAACTTGTTTCTATAAATTTCAGGGAGAAAATGTGAACTTAAGTTATTTGGTCTGTTAAAGATTAATTCCATGGAGCAATACATTTGTTAATTATTTTGATCAGATTTTGTAATTAATTAAGATTAAACAACAATGGGTACGCCAGGATCTGCAAATTAGAATGTCTTAAAGGTTGGAGTACCTTATCCAGGGGCTGACTGGCCCCACAGCGGGCCCCCGGGCAAACTCATTGGCAGGGCCCCTAATATCGCAATAGCGGCATTTTTAAGCATGCATTCTAAATTTATACCTTCATCAAAAACCATTGTATTTGCTCTTACCTGCATGATATAATATGGAATTATCAATAGTATATATATAATATGAAATTAAGCAAACAATTATGTACAATAATAGGGAGTGGGCCCTTGCTTGTCTGATATCACTAATTTGAAAATTATCATCATGTAGGAAGGGGCATAGGGGTCCCATGCCCTCTGAGACCATTTCGAAGCAAAATACATGTATACTACAAGGAGGGCCCATGAATGTCCAGGCATAATATCGGGGCACCTCCAAGTGGACTATATCTGGATCCGAAACTGAACTGCTTCATTGTTTTAAAATTATGCTTGTCAAATTTTACTTGGAGATTTTCTAAAATATTTATTAGGCCCAGAATTTGATTTTGACCTCTTTCATGTAACATATAATCATGTGGCTTTTGAAAATTCAGATTTTTTAAAGGTTGCTGGTGGGCCCCCCTCAAGTTGTGGGCCCCAGGGCACTGCCCTCTGGCCCATAGGGCCAGTCCGCCCCTGACCTGATCAATGATGAATATATGTAGGCCAACACATTTCCACATGCCAAGCTGGTAGTTGGACATTGGACTCAAAAACAACATTCTCGAAACTTTATCAAAATGACCAATCTTTGTTATGGTGTATCTTGAGAAATTTACCTTCTATTTGGATGATTAACGATAGAAATATATTGGGACCATGAAGGGATGTTACCTTGAGTCTATTCATGAGTCAATTAGTGTAATGAATGTGGATTTGGAATTTGTTTCTATAAATCTCTGGGAGATTGTCTTTTCATAAGAAAATGCAAGCTTAATTAGTTTGGTCTGTTACAGATTAATTCCATAGAGGCATTTCTTAATTTTGATCAGATTACCAAACGATACATGATTCAATAAATCCATAAAGACAGTAAATCAATGGTAGAACCTTTTTCGGGCATTCATTAAAGCAATATTTATATTGCCTTCACAGATATTTGCGCTCTCTGTTGGCTGATATTTTTGTCACCTTTTGTACTCAAACTTTCTTAGCCTATCTCATTGACAACTCAGTTATTCTTTCTAAATCTCATTTGAAATTTAAGCCAGTCTCCTTTCTGTCTCCCTAACCTATCTCCTGCTGGGCGTCTTCACCAATTATGCGGTAAAAGTGATGACCTGATTGTCTTACTGTCTGAAAGGGAAAAACTGCCAGGTCTTATTAGCACCTCATTGTGATGTCATAATGGGAGGGGAGATTCCTGTTGGTCATGTGATAAAGTGTGGCACTCTATTTGTATCTATCTATCTAATGTCTATCTTTATGTAAATAGGCCTCTACAAAAGGAAGCCCTGCTTGGTTTAAAAAGTTAATATATATTTGGTTGATCGATACTCAGAAAAAAAGGAGTCTATTTAAGGATATGTCCAATCCAGGTCTTTCTGGAAGCGGTTGCCATGGTAACAAAACAATGACCTTTACAATACTAGCCTGGTAAGCAGGACCTGAATGCTTTTCCAAAGGGCTTCGAACCACAAAAGCGCTTGCTCTATATGATTGTTTTACATCACTGGACCTCTGATCTAATATAAATGTTTTCTCTCTTGTCTTCAACATTGCACTTTGTAAAACAAGATAATGGAAATTGATAAATTTAATCCTTTTTTCCCTTTTTCTGTGAATTTTTCCAAGAAAAGGCTAAGATGTGATTTAGACAACCACAATGCTTTTCAAAAGTTTCAACCACAGCAACAAAGAAGTTACAGATTATTTCATATTTGTAGACACTGATCAAATATCAAAAACATCAGAAATCCAGACAGAGATGATTGATCAAGCTTCCCTCCGCTTGTCACTTTCATCAGTTTGCTTGGAGCAAGTGATGTTTGCTGGAAAAATGATGTCATAATTTTTTATGCATATACTGCTTGTTCATCTTTTTTCAATATTTTGCAGCTTTTTGTCACACTAAATCCATCATGTCTTGTCGTCATGTCATCCTATGTCATAGATGAATTACATGTCTCTGACTCAGTCAGTGATAACCAATCGGATAGAGTGAGATTCCTTGATGAGTCAAACGGTAGGATTATTTATTATCAACATTTGAGAAAGTGCTATCTTGCTTGGCCATAAAGATGTAAACCAGGTGCTCAAATGTTTCACTAATACTAATAGAAAAATGTCATTTTGGGGAATTGGCCTTTAAGAGAAAAACACTAAATATCTGTATGTTGTCAAATTCATGTAAAAAGAAAAAGCATGGGATATCCTTTAGTCAGACAATTATCTATTGAGACGAGCCATTAAAAAATTCTGCTGTTTAAGCACATTCCACCACTAAAAAAGCCCATGTAAAATAAATCACAATATAGATTTAGCTCCCCCCAAACAAGTCACAAACAATCTGAAGTCACATCATAAAATATATTCCAACAACTTAACAAAATTTTGCTAAAATTCATCAAATTGAAGTTCACCTCCGAATGTCCCACTCAAAGAATGCTGCTGAAACCAGCCAAAACTGGAATTGGACCAATGACATAGCAATGGATGCCCTAGATAACTTGGCTATAAGCTACCGCATTGGCTAATCCCCATCCCTTCTAAAAGGTCTGAAGAGAACATACCATAATACCGTACAAGAAGTAAAGACTTTCCCTTGCCAGGTGATATTCTCCGGTTGGACCGAGGCAACCAAATAAGGCTTGAGACGTAGACAATAGCTTGAGGTAGATTCGGAAACTTTTTGGTTCCAGGAAATGTCACACTCGTCACATTGCTAAGAAGGTCAGTGTCTGGTAGTCATGGAAACACTTTAGAGACACTTTCTTTGTAATTTTATCCCGCAGGGCATCAGATCAACTTCAACCCACTCTGTTAGTGAGTGATATGTGGCACTAAGAAAGTTTCATTTAAAAATATGTCTGTCGCTAAGTTGATTGGTAACTGAAGACAGCTCTATTCTTAAATATATCTACATCTTTACTTAGAAATCATATTGGCAAACCTGTTTGAATGTTTATCCATCTCCAATTTCCTGTCTTGTATGTTTGTATATAGTTGCAGTGGCGTAGCCAGGGCGGGGGCAGGGGGGTAACTTGCCCCACCTTCCCTTTTATTTAGAGGCTTATAAGTGTTCCAAGTTTTAGAACTCACCGTGTCATACATCTCATTTGATCCTGATTGAGCTCAAGTTACTTAGTAATGGTAATTTGAACATGAGATTATAAACAGTTATAAATATCAATACTTGGAAGTTGTGTGTTAAAATGTCGATATGCAAAAACCTTATCTGGACCAGAGCTATGGAATAGTATGGATATGGCTCATATATTTTATCATTTACTAAAACTATTGGATTTACAGTGCATAATTGATCTTTTAATATAATTAGTGAAACAAAATACAATTTCATTGGGATATGTGCAAATTTATGTAATGATGAGCGTTAGTTTTTATGAAGTTACTTTGTAGTTAGGGTTCTACTTTACATGATCATGATGGACTTTGGTAAGTCTTTTAAGTGTTCCAAAACAGGTATAGGGCCTACTAGAATTTCTTGCTTTGATAATAATTTGATTTGAGATTTATTTAGTTTAAGTTCCAGCTAATTTATTGAAATAGTTAGACTGGAATTGTATGTTTGATTACATTCTTTTTTTTTCTATCTTCAGGAATTATCAAACTATATAAGATTGTCCTTTCCTTAACACTGGCAGCTGGACTCTTGCCCACTCTTCTTTATTTTGGTGGAAATTACATAGAGAGGTGAGTGGTTATTTATTATTAAAAAGGCTTAATAAATTATACAAATATAGCATGATATGTGTGCAATATTAAAACTTATTTGCATTTGTAAATTCATATTGAGCTGTGCATTCATTCCATATGAATGTGTGAGTGCAAATAAATTTTCATATTGCACGATAATAAGTTCCGTATTTGTTTTATTACATGACCATTATGCTTACAATATAATGTTCCATTCTAGAACAACAGAAACTCACGTAGTGTTTTTTTTACAGAATAAATCTACCTGAGATAAAGGAAAACAAAAGTAAACAATTTTCATTTTTCTTCTTTTGGGGGGGGGGGAAATAAACATTTTTGAAAAATAATTTTGGATTCACATTGTACTCTAACCATACAATATGAAAAAAAGGGAAATACAAAACAGAATAAAAAAGAATTCGGAAAAATCTCGTATTGCACTCGCACCATGCGTTTTTATGATGTAGTCATGTGACTGATTTTGGCCAATCAGCATCACTCCAACATAGTGCTCAATGTCATGTAATAATATAAGTTATTATTAAGATAAGATTTGATGTTATTTATGGGGAAACCTGATAAATTGCAGCTCTGTCAGCTCATGTAAAAGAACTCACTTCTCAATGAGCACATCTACATTGCAGCAATGTTGTAATAACGTCGAGATCATGACATTGGAATGTTGTTGTTAATTGCGTAGAATTGTATAGTGGAAATTGAATTGTTACAACGTTGTGAAGCAATGTCAACATATGACGTTAGCAAGCAAGTTTAAGGCAATGTTGTCAGAACGTTGTGAAAAAATCTCAATTTTGCATCACATTGTGGCGACATAGTTTCTGACATACATTTCTATGTATCAACAGACAAGCCCTCCAGATCCAAGGAGCCCCCAAAAATTACTAAATAGGCATCCTGGTTAAAAAATGTATCCACTGTTTAGTAACTATTTACCAAAAAATGTATGATCAAAATATAAGATGGTGGTGTAACACACCCTATCTGAATCTTACAAAAAAAATTGTCTATTAAAGGGCAGATCATTGCCATAGGTATTTATTGTATGCTTGTGTTTGTGTAAATTTATCATAAACTGAGATGTCAACACACTACGTTCAGTATTTAACTTAATTCACTAATTTTTTACTTGCAGCTGTCCGGAGAGAGCATTTAGTTACGAATCTCCACTGCAGAAATTAGAAAAATCACTGAATCTTACAGAATACGATTCAAATATTGTGCATAATTGGACATCCTGTCTTCCTGCGGCAAAATATATGAATGAAGGACCAAAGTGGGTCATACTGCATGCATACATGAGAGGAGGTAGTGTATTATATCTGTAGGAATTATGAGTAATTATTATAAGGCAGCGGGCCTTATGTTTTCATAACCATCATGAAATCCACGGAAATGTGGACAAACCAATGAAATATTAAAATATTAGTGATTGCCTGGAAAAAGGAGTTAAACGATTGATAACAACCTATATTTTGGACGTCTGTTTGTCTGTTTAGCTATTTGTCAGTTTGTCCGCCTATCTTGTGTAAACCTTGTATTTACTAAGTTTTTATTTTCAGGGTCGTCTCTGCTTGGCAGCATGTTTCGAGAAAATTCTGAGGTTTTTTATTGGTACGAACCAATTAATGGAATCTATCAAGCGATGTTTGGACAAAGATTGATAAACCCAATTAAAATTGAAAGTTTCAATGAGACTACTCACTACAGGTTCGTGAAGTACTGCTATCCTGCATTTGGTGCTGATAACCTGTTTTGAATTAGTCAGTCTGTGTTTTGCCTGGATTACCTCACATGCTTTGGCTCGGTACCAGTAATAAGATTATATAAATGGAAGTAGAGAGGAAGACCACCCATTCGGAAGATAGTCACATCAGTGTTTCCAACGGCAACGAGAATTCTCAAGTAGTCTCGAGATCAGCAATGGCTCAGCATTTTCTCGTTTGATTGAGAAATGTATTGCCATTGATAACCACCTTGATTATTGGTCATTGTTTGAAATGGTGTTCATGTGTTTATTGTCGTGTTGGGCGGTTCTGATATTTTTCGTTCAGTTCGGTTTTCGGTTGTGTCCGACCCTAGAACCGAGGTTTCGGTTGCGGTTGCAGACAAATCCACAAAAAACACGTGGTCCGCAATGTGTACAACACGATTTTGCGATCCGTGGTTCAGCGCCCGGTTCGCAAAACATGAATCCATGTTACGGAATCACGGAAGTCACAAGGTTTTTGGTATTTATTTCCACTGTCAAAGTCACATTTACCATATGTCACTGAATTAAAATGTTTTGATGTGGAGAGAGAATGTTTGGCCAGGGTCTAGGATATTATACACAATTGAAATATCTTTTTTCTCAATTTTCAGCATTTTTCAAGCAATTATAACCAAAAAAATCAATTATCATCAATATCTTAAAGATAACAATCTAACCGGCATTAAGCTCCAAAAATTAATAAAGGTGACAAATGGCCAAACTAAAACATAATTTTGTTTCATGTAAATATATTGAAAATTGTCTTTGCTGGGTCACGTAATATAAAGAAGGTCTTATTGCTCAGGTATTCCCTTTTTTCGTGGAATTCATGAAAATCGTTTTTCAGTTGGAAATACAACGCAGTAACATGGCGCGCGTCTGGGAGAATGAACATTTTGCTGATTATTTTGCTGTTTTCTTAATAAAATTTGATATTATACGATAACCAAAACACTCGGTTGTTAGATCTATTGAAACTGAAAACGGAACCGAAATAACGGGAACCGGCACAACAGTTAGTTTATTGTGATATATGATATATGTTTGTTTGCAACAAGGGTTGTACATTGTCGAAATATGTTTGTGACAGTTACTGGTCTGGGTTGTTGTTTAGCTTAAATATCTGATGCTGATAATCCCCATTGTATATCTGAAAAATGCTGAAGTTCAACCTAGACAAATGTTTTAAAATATTATAATATATGGAAACAGATTAGCATTAAAGCTACAAAAGATATCATAAAAAGCCAAAAACATGATCCATTACATGATCAAATCTCTCTTATTATATCATTGTGCCTGTGGAAGGACAGTGTCCTAAATTTCTCTAGAAATTCTTGAGTCTCGTTCTCTGGACCATGACCATTCTCAAAAGTCACGAGCAAGACTCATTGGAAAAAATAGGACTCATACTTCAGTAAAGTGGTTGTTGTTTTTGAATTATGATTTTACGTGTTGAATAATCAAACTAAGTCTTTAGTGCACTCCATACCATTAATTTATCTTATTTTTTCTATTACAGAGTTCTTTCAGAATTCGAAAACAGAACCATTGTCAAAAATTTGAGGTTGCTCCTTAACTGTAGCCTGCAAAAGATGCCGTTGGAGTTTTTTCTGGATAGATCTAATTATCAATCGACTGGAGCGAAAACTTACCTTCAGTGCATGGGTTTGCAGAGTCGTGTGCAACTTTTTAGATGTTATAGTTTCGTGCCTCCTCGATGCAAGAATCGGTATCCAGAGATGAACATGGAGCAGAGGTGTCATGAAATTTTGGAATTGGCTTCTCGGCCACATGGTTTTAATAAGTACCTGAAACTCCATGCCAACAAATCTAGAAATTTATCTGGAAATTTACTGAGCTACAAGGAGGCCGTTAACATGACGATGTTTGTCAGATGCTTAGAACCGATGAAGAATAAACATAACATGTGCATTAAACCATTACAGCATCAATGTCACAACTCCACCATCCGTACCATTAAGGTCATTCGCAGTAAGATCCAGCTGACCTTGGACGTTCTAGAAGGTCATAACTCTTACATGATACACCAGGTCAGGGATCCTCGAGGAATTTTATCGTCTCGGCGTAAAGCTGGTCTATTGACCACAAGTTATCTGGAAGAAGCTGAACTCGTTTGTCAAAAAATGGCTGGAGATTTACATGTAGTTGAGGCATTACAAGGATCAGATCAATACAGGATATTATCAATGAAATATGAGGATCTGGCAACCAATAAAATTGCTGTAGCACGTGCGGTGTACAAATTTCTCAAACTTCCTTTGCCAGAAGAAGTCGAACAATTCTTCCGCAGCGCAGATGATGCTGACATTAGCAAAGAACAGACATTCGGAGTTGTGAGAAAAAATTCGACTCAAACTGCTTTCGCCTGGAGGCTGAAAATGCCTGAGGAAGTTCAGGAAGTCATTACGAGCCAATGCCAGGACGTTTTAACCAGAGATCAATATGACTTGTGAAAGTACCTGAAATTGGTTTAGACTAAGTTCCAAATTATTAGATCCCCATAGTTTTTGTTGTGTCAAATAATGAAGCTGTGTCACATATTTCAATTCCTTCAAACATGGAACATTACATAAGATGTGGGTTAACTCTTCTGTGATAGAAATTGTGAGGCTCTTCTGTCACAGAAATTATATCCTATTTGGTTAATGCAACTACAGCAACACCTCAGGTCAACATGAAAATGGTTGGTGTTACCGCCAATATCCACTATTGTTCCCAATAGGCCTATTGGGCATGGATATTAGGCCTTTGGGCAAAATATAGGGTCTTTTGGCTAATTATGGGGTCTTTGGGGAAACTATAGGGCTTTTGGGCATTACGACTCCTTTTGGCATGATTTTCCCAAAGTCACCGTATCCTTCAAAATATCCGCGAGGCCTTTGGGCAAAATATAGGTCCTTTGGGCGCATGCCTAAATCACACATTATCGCTCACTCCTGACTATAGTGGATTTTGTCAAAGATCTTATACTTTGGATACATGCCCAAGTCACTCGCAATAACTCTTTTATACTATTGTGGATTTTGACAAATATTCAACTTTGGATAATAGTGAACTGACCAATGAGAATACCCCCTAATATCTTGACCAATGAGAATCCACCCTAATATCCACAGTAGGGGGCGATGTAGTTAATAGTTTGTCCAATGAGAATGCCACCTAATATCCTGTCCAATGAGAATCCAGCCAAATATCCTAGCCAATGACAGTCAAGCCTAATATCCACAGAGCCATGATTGGCCAGTGGATATTAAGCTGCATTCTCATTGGACACACCCAGAATTCAATGAGATTCCAATCTAATATCTAACAGCCAATGAAAATTAAGCCTAATATCAAATAGGCTAATAGTCAAATAGGCTCTTTGGTAAAAGTCAAAAGACTAAGCTAAAATCCGTGACAGACTTTGGTGGATATTTGTGGATATTTGTGAGTGATTATATATGCTTTGGGCATACACAGTTGGTTTCCTCTGAAATTGGTAGTCTATTTCAAGGAGATTTTAATAGCATAAAATATGTGCTGTTTCTTGTTGTTGACTTTTAGCAAATTTTGTTTTCTTGTTTCACTTTTTTATTGATTGCTTTTTGAATCAGAGAAATTGTAAGCTAGGAGCCCATTCAGAATAAAAGAGTTCTCTCAAAAATTCTTGAAGTCAGTTCACTCAGGGGGAACATCATCTTGATGTCAGTCATTCATGACTTTGCTTCCACTAAATCACCATTGTCATTTACCTGTCTACAAGTGGACTGTTCTTGCATTGCCACTTCTTTTTCCAGCCTTGGCAGATCAGAACATATGCTGTCTTGTGTTGCCACCTAGTGATAAGTGTGCTATTCCGTGAGCTCCTGCAAGCGTCCGCATCATTTCAATCAGAGGAACACATAATTTGTCTGGCGATGGGTGGTAACACTAAGGTGAAGCCTTAGTGGCCTACACGAGACAGTGCGCTTGCACACGTCTCCCCGCCGGAAATGGGGCAACCTGTTTGCCGGGGGTTGCGACCCGTGTTGAAGGATGAAGGGATCCTGGTGGTTGAGTTGGCTGGGACTAAGTTGGTCCCTCCCATGCAACACACTACTTTGGCCTGGATTTCTTCTAGACGGGAGGCTGGATTGGCCCGATCCAGTCAATCGGCTTGTCATGTTTGCCAGTAGGGCTTGTGTCCTACTTGGCCATGGCTGACGGGTTAATCAATGGAGGTTATGGAATGGATATTTGCCTGCCATGATTTCTTCTGTCATGATTGAGGTAATATTGCAGACCCAGCCTTCTGAGAGTATATCCTTCATGTATCCTTGGGGCTAGGCTACTGGGTGCTGCCCTACCCTTACTAGTCTCCCCCTGTTAGGCTCCGTGGTGGGTGGTGAGCAACGGAGCATGAAGGATGAATTCCTCAAATTTTATGGCTTCTAACCAAGATTCCACGCGTTATCCAGTGGGAAACCAGGCTGGGCTCGCAAATGTGGCTGCTGGAATATCACCAGATGCGAAGCGCTTTAGACAGTCATCTATCCAGCCCGTCTCAAAAGGCTGAACTTCGACTCCTTGAAATTTGGAAGGAGGAGATATGATCTTTTGCAAGTTTTCCGCATTTTAAAAGAAATTGATAACCTTGAGACTAGAGCTTTCTTTGAACCCCATGAGGGTCCTAACACCAGAGGCCACTCATTTAAATTTAAAAAACCTAGGGCTAACTCGAGTTTTAGACTAAATTCATTTTCACATAGAACAATTAATGATTGGAATAGTCTTACGGAAGGCACAGTTAATAAAGCAAGTATTAATTCCTTTAAATCAGCCCTAAAACTGGAATGGGCTACTCACCCGGAAAGATACTTTGAATGATCCAAACCTTTCATAACTTATAACTTCCTATTCTTGATTATGTCTTAATTGCTGCCTTTACCTTTCGTTTTTCCAGGGTTCTGACAACTAAGTGCGATCTTTCTTATTAACTTATTTACACTTTCCAAGTTTTCTGTTCATACTAACCAGCACCATGAACTCAGTAATCAGAGATAGCAGGGTGAAAGGTTTTAAGAGTGGTATTTTAGGTTTGAAGATCAGTGACAATTGTGTATGCCCAAAGCATATATAATCACTCATAAATATCCACAAAAGACTCATGGATTTTGGCTTAGTCTTTTGACTTTGACCAAAGAGCCTATATGACTATTAGCCTATTTGATATTAGGCTCAATTTTCATTGGCTGTTGGATATTAGATTGGAATCTCATTGAATTCCCAGTGTGTCCAATGAGAATGCAGCTAAATATCCACAGGGCAATCATGGCTCTGTGGATATTAGCCTTGACTGTCATTGGCTAGGATATTTGGCCGGATTCTCATTGGACAGGATATTGGGTTGCATTCTCATTGGACAAACTATTAACTACATGCCCCCTACTGTTGATATTAGGGTGGATTCTTATTCGTCAAGATAATAGGGTGTATTCTCATTGGTCAGTTCACTATTATCCAAAGTTGGATATTTGTCAAAATCCACAATAGTATAAAAGAGTTATTGCGAGTGACTTGGGCATGTATCCAAAGTATAAGATCATTGCCAAAGACCACTATAGTCGGAAGTGAGCAACAATGAGTGATTTAGGCATGTGCCCAATGACCTATATTTTACCCAAAGGCCTCGCGGATATTTGGAAGGATGAGATGACTTAGGGAAAGTCATGCCAAAAGGAGTCGTAATGCCCGAAGGCCCTATAGTTTGCCCAAAGACCCTATAATTTGCCCAAAGGCCTAATATCCATGTCCAATAGGCCTATTGGGCACAAAAGTGGATATTGGCGGTAACAGCAATTGGGGTTTATCCGGGGCTAAAGTCAGAGATATGGACAGCTTAGTACGTGACTGCGTAATAATGCACCACGGGGAAGATTGCTATACATTTACATCGCTGCAGGTATCTGCAACATGACAAACAGAATAAAGAAGCCTAAGTACGAAGAAGTAATCTTTGATTTAGAGAATTATGATTTGGCCTTCGACCAATTGATCGAGGAAATGAATTACATTCACAAATTTACCCTCTCGAAAAACGCCATCCCCATTTTCTGCACTTTATACCCCATTAGCCTGTCAACCTGGAATCGAACTAGATTAAGCCAAAACAAAACCTCGTACCTAAGCTATGAGAGAGACTATGAAACCATGCAGAAAAACCTTGAGGTTTACATTGGTTTTGCCAATGACCACATATTCTCCCTAAACAAAAGCATCAAAATGTCGACCCCAGATCTGGCCAATCATCTAAAGCATAATCGGGGTAAGGGAAACCATAGCTTTAAATATAACCTGTTAGTGGATGGATGCCACCCTATAGCCAAGTGCTAAAGGAGCGTACAGGTGGCTCCTTAACGCATGCTATCAACTTAAACAGATCTATAGCTTAGAAGAGGCAGGAGGATTTCCTGCTCACTTGTACATATGTTTTCACCATCTCATCAATTCATCTCTAATATCATGATATCCCATGTCACTGTGGCTCCTTCTGAGGGCAACGGTCATCTGCGACCTTCCCGAAGTCGGTCCATCTTTGGCAGTGGTTCAGTTACTCCTCATGTGAGCATCGGGTTTCATCTGTCATCTATTTTTTTTTTTTTTTTTATTTAAATTTATAATATTTTTCTCTTTACCTAATCAGTATTTAAATAGTTTATTTAGCACCGTTTGTTCATCAATTTGCCAACCAACTGAGTAGTGTTTTTTGCAAGGGTTTCGCTCAGTTTAACAGTATGCCAGTAAATTTCAATGTTATGGTCTTGATTGAGTTAAATGCTATTATTGGGTTTTTCTTGTGCACTGTAACCCTGTCCACCCTGCTCGACACTCAACAGCATGCTGCGCTATGTTCTCTTATTTATGCACTGGGAGTATTATTCAGATCACCTCTGCTGGGACGACCAGAAAATCGCCAGGATGAAAACCACATTACCACTCCGAGGACGTGAACCCGAGAGGCCAACAACCACCTTGGTTTCGGCCTAAACCAAGTCTACAAGTCTACAAGTCTACATGTATGGTTCTATCAGCTATAAATATAAAGAAGGCGCGATTTGACAATGCTGAATCAAGTTTGATTCATATTTTTACTTGCCTCCCAATTTAAGATAAAATATGAAAATTATAGAAAGATGTCGTTATTCTCATTTTTTAGTTATATCATGGATATCAAACTGGAAAGTGTCTTGGGTTCTATCAGGGTAAGTATACACCTGTCCAGCTCATTTCCTTGATATTTTTTCGTTTATCTGAGAAGCTGGTTCCAAAGTTGTATGACAGGTGAAAATGGCACCTGTATTACATATTTTGGACCAGTCTACACAAGAAGGAACTTTCTAAAAAATTACTTTAAACAGCACTAACTGCTTAAATAATATAGATAATCATTCACTTGGACTTCTAGAAGCTGGAAACTTTTTAAAGATGCATACAATGTCACTACATGAAGGGGGTGTATACTTTCGAAACACTAATTTTCACTGTTTTAATTTTTTTTTCTCGTCGATGACTTACCACCCAGAATTTTATAGTACATATAGGTTGCAAGAGATGTCAGTATGAGCATGTAGAAATATTCGATTGATGATGCATTTCTGAAGGAAGATATGGCAGAAAAATTGAAGTCACCTCCAGGGGGGTGTATACTTCTGCAACCCACTGCATCCTCATTTCTTGTTCTGTGATTGGCTGTCAAGGTGATTCCCTGGTGTCTACAATGGTATCATTTCACACATGTGGAAATATTAGTTTTGGAGTAAAATTAATGGATGTAAATTACAACAGACCTGTATGCCTGAATCGTACTATGTATATTTATTGAATAAAACTTTTCAAACTGAACCCTGAGATGCATGGCCAATAAATGGATTTTTACACAAGTTAGACAAGTTTCGCTGAAACAATCCACCTTAATAATTTCTATTTCAGTCTCTGACAATCACAGCATAGCAAAACCATATGCCAGTGGTTTTGCCAATAATGCTTGCTTAAGGTATCCAATCTATCCATCTAGTTTGCATTTATAAGGTCAGAAAGTTAAGCTCCATGATTTCCCTTAATTTCTTTTATTGCAAAAATTATTTCTGTTCACCAATTGTTCTTTTCAGAATCGTTTTAGTTACATGCAGCTTAGCACAATTCCAAAGACTATACAAGATACAAGATACAAAGATTTATTTTCAATCGGTTTTTTACAAAAAGAAACAGCTCACAGAGCTATTGAGACCGATAATACAATGAATTGGAGGTCATTGTCTTGGGGGGGGGCATGCAAGCATGATCTCAGAGACTCAATCACAGACTCAAGCTAACTAGTAGTTCTACCAGTCACACAAGAGAGACCTTTGAGGTTGTTAAGCGTTGATCCAGAACTCTAGACACAATGCATTCTTTACCAGGCATAAAATCACTTTATGTAAATGTATTTAAAGCCGAAGTTTCCCCACCTTAAAAATAACAGCTAAGTAAATGAAGTCAGACATTTTGAAAGTGAAAGTTGCCATCTGCATGAGGTATGATGGTCTCCAATTATTCGCCTTCTCAAATCTTAACAGAGGATCCATGATCAAATGATGAGGCAAAGTTTGTGGCAGGATGTAAAAGGTGAGTGACTGATATTTAGTGACATAGAAAAAGGTCCCTGTTTTTATATTTGTGATCGGCATAATTATCAGTCATAATTTAACTAATATGAAGGATTTAAGTCATATCGAACATTTTACTGCTGATTGGTTTATTTAATTGTGATGATATTTGCATGACTCTTAAAATTGTTCATAAACCAGGTAATAGTTTTTAGCTAGCCATAGGCATAGCTATTGGAATGGGTGAGGAGTGTATGGGATTCTGAAACCATAAACAAAAAGATGCAACCATATAACCATGTAACCATGAAACCATGAACCAAAAACAAGCTAGGTGGCAGCACTGTATGTATGCAAAATAGCCCTCTGGTGGAAAAGGCTTGCAGTATCTTGAGTTATTCCCTGACAGGTATAGCAGCAATATAGCTCAATTACCTTTCAAGAGTGTAATTAGATACAATACAATGCATTGGTTTTCCTGTGTGAATATGGTCAAGGTGTGAACTTGAAATGCAATTAGCCAGTAATGGCCATTGACATGGTTTGATGCCTATGTCAGCTGAATATATCAGTTGTAACTTGGCCTAGTATACAATGCCAATTTAAAACACTTGTATTCAGCTGTGTAAACTTAATCCTGACCTTTTGGAAGTATATATTTATAGTCAATCATCAGACAAAGAGCTCCTTGGTGAGAAAAATATAGACCTTTGTTTGATGATTGACTATAAATACTTATATTCAAATTTAACAACTCTGAATATAGATACTTTGCATGGTTAAATTGCTAAGTGAGTCAAATGTAACGTAGGCCTAAAGGATAATGGATATTACGCATACATATCACAATGCAGTGATTTTGAAAATGATAATTAGTTCCCCTGTTTAATAGCAAGTTAGAACACCCCTGTGGTGCATTGAAACAGCCAATAGCCAATTCATAACACAAGATCAGGAATGAGAGAGGTAATAGTTTCAAGGTAGGCAAAGTTGGGCCTAATTCAATATAATTTGAATGAAATTATATTATTGTGAGTTACTTTTAAATGCCACCCAAAACTGTTCACAACTGAATGCAAGTATACGGAGAAAGGAAGAGCGAATGAGGGAGGAAGGAAGGGACAGAGATTGGAAGGAAGGGGGGAGCATTGGGGGCTATAGATAGATAGATGGATAGATAGATAGATCCTTACAGAAAATCAGATATGCAAATAGTAGATAGATATTCTGTCTACAAAGCACCTAGAGCTTGAAGTGCTTGCTTGTTATTTTTAGATAATAGCACTGAATATAATGATATAGAGTTATGAAAATTATCTTGATTAAAATTTTCCAAAATTTGGCCTAGTATTGCAAGGCGGCCTGACTTAGAAATGGTAGGGGCCACTGGTAGCTAACTACAGAGACAACAAATTTTAAGGAAAATGCTGAAGTCCTACATGGCAGCCCAGGCGGCCAAACACAAAATTCAACTGGAACCTAGTCAACCTACAAGCGAGACTCTTCAAGGGGTAAAATGGCAGCCTCGGCGGCCATACCAGAAAAAAGATAATACCAAGCCGATCCGTAGTGGACACCTGCACCTGTAATATACGCACCGTCTCACCTCCTTTATATAAATAACTGAAGAAGATCTGAGCATAGAGGTTGTATATCAACCTGCGCTCAGTATTACTATAACTATAACTATAACTATTGCACTTTAATTGTACAACCTTCTTTTTGCAGTGAAATGTGAGTTTTGATTGTATGATATTTTTGGCTTTCATGCATTTTGTTCCCTATTTTACCACATCAACAATTGATTTTGTGGCTAATTTGTTTAAAAAGAAGGGCCCCATAGTTTTAACTTCATGGAAATTCTATCAGTTAACACCAGGGGAAAAGTGGCGCTTGAATCCTTCAATCCCATTGGCTGATAGATTTCCCGACCTTGCCTCTGGTTGAGACACAATCTGGAGTATTTTTAGTGAATTTCAATGTAACTTTAAGGCTTCACAACTTGGTCACTCCTTTAGGTTAAATTTTGGAAACTGCGGAGGCTTCCCCTTTCAAGTCCATCCGCCTATCTATCTTACTATTTATCTATCTGTCTTATTTGATTGTATTAATTCTTTTCCCTCCAATTTACAAGCAGCTTGCTAGTTGCTTTTTATTTTGAGGATTTCATGATATTATTCGTGCATTCTTCAAATCTTATTTACATATCTTCAGTATGAATACACTATAGATTAGGTCAACATTGCTATCAATCCATTCCATGTTAATCACTGCCCCTTTAATATAATATCAAATGGCTAGCTATGAATCCGCGGATTCTTGTTGATGCTGAAAATCCCTTGTCATTTCAATTGTCATGAAGACTGATGATGGCTGTTTTCATACGAACGGTAGGTATCAGTTAGACACCAATTTTGAGGGTTCTTAAATGCATATTTGTGAGCTAGATCCCGATTTGTCTAACCTCTTTCCTTTCTAGATGTAGGGGACTATGGGGTAGGGGAGAGCGGGGCATGATGGGCACCTTAACTTTGAAGGTCCACCATGTCATAACTATACCAACAAAAATTACTATTTGTTGCTGACTGGTTTTGCATTAGGTTCTACTTTACTAATAGGAATTCTTGTTTCGCACAATGAAATAGTGTTTGAGTTACAAGCACTTTTAATTTTTCGATAGGTGCCCATCATGCCCCGCAAGGGTGGGGCATGCCGCATGATGGGCACCTTGTTGGGGCAAGATGGGCAGCTTCAAGTTTCGGTCAATACTTACGGCATTATAGTTTTAAAAACTGAAATAATTCCAATATTCTTAAAAAAAAACGTGCATTACATGATAAATGGTAGTTATTGAACCAACTCAGCAAACCATAATCACGTTTTCGTCTAAAAAATGCAGGTCACAATCCAAAAATGTAAATTTAACATCATAAAAGGTGATCTGGCACACAAATTATGTTGTTAATTCTATGCCTGATGTAGTAAATAAGATAATACCAATAGATATTGAAATAGGCAGTAATGTCCATTCTCGCCAATCCTCAACTATTATATTGTAAGAAATACATATGATTTGTTCACATGGGGCATGATGGGCCTGGGCCCATCATGCCCCAATCAAGAGACCCATCATGCCCCAAACTTCAATTTTCATAAATGCCCTCAGACACCAGTTTCCAAGAATAAAGTCAAATCACAGAGTTTTCATGCAAAATGTTGAGATATCTCTCTGTGAAAGTAAAACAAGACAGCTGTTAAAATATCACATACACATAATCACAACGCACTTGGAAAATCAGGAAAAAAAGTTGTAAGGGCTTCAAAATCCTAGAAAGGTCAATATCTGCTTAAGTATTAGCACCTGAACCGTGCAATTTTTTCTTCAATGAAGGTGAGCAAAAGGTATTCTAAACAACAAACATCAGCTCCCTGTAGTCTTAAATTTTGGAGTTGAAGCCCAAACTCATCATGCCCCGGGGGCCCATCATGCCCCGCTCTCTCCTTTAAGGGGGACATGGGTCAAAACGGATTTTTTTTCTTTGTTTTCTCAAGATGTAATGGCTGTGTATGCCCAAAGCATACATAATCACTCACAAATATCCACAAATATACCGAAATGACTATCATGGATTTTGGCTTAGTCTTTTGACTTTGACCAAAGAGCTTATTTGACTATTAGCCTATTTGACATTAGGCTCAATTTTCATTGGCTGTTGGATATTAGATTGGAATCTCATTGAATTCCCAGTGTGTCCAATGACAATGCAGCTTTATATCCACTGGCCAATCATGGCTCTGTGGATATTAGGCTTGAATGTCATTGGTAGGATATTTGGCCGGATTCTCATTGAACAGGATATTAGGTGGCATTCTCATTGGACAAACTATTAACTACAGTGCCCCCTACTGTGGATATTAGGGTGGATTCTCTTTGGTCAAGATATTAGGGCGTATTCTCATTGGTCAGTTCACTATTATCCAAAGTTTGATATTTGTCAAAATCCGTAATAGTATAAAAGAGTTATTGCGAGTGACTTGGGCATGTACCCAAAGTATAAGATCTTTGCCAAAATCCACTATAGTTGGGAGTGAGCGATAATGAGTGATTTAGGCATGTGCCCAAAGGACCTATATTTTGCCCAAAGGCCTCGCTGATATTTTGAAGGATGCGATGACTTTGGGAAAGTCATGCCAAAAGGAGTCGTAATGCCCAAAGGCCCTATAGTTTGCCCAAAGACCCAATAATTTGCCAAAAGACCCTATATTTTGCCCAAAGGCCTAATATCCATGCCAAATAGGCCTATTGGGCACAATAGTGGATATTGGCGGTAACAATAGCTGTCCATCTTAATTGTCTCTTATAAATTAAAAATGGTCACAGTGACATCTTCTTCTTCTATTTTGACAATTTTTGGTTTTGCTGCTAACTCGAAACTTACTCAGAAACTATGGATTGAGGCAAAAATATCTATTCCTTCATTGATTTCTGCAACATCTTCAGGATTTGCAAGTTCGCCAATGGGGAATTTTTGAGTCGTTCTCACTGAAAAAACCCCTGCCGGACATCCAAAAATCAAGAAAATTTTGGGCTGTGTTCCGGTGTCATGGAAAAAAAATTCAACATGTTGAAACTTTTTTAACATCCACGGTGCAGTTATTCCATTTCTAGGAACTCCTGAGGGAAACAAAAAGTACCCCTGAGGGTGTGAAAAATCGTCGGCGGGATCACCCAAATTCATCCACATTACCAGGAAATAACATCCCGCCAATGTCTAAAGTGCTCCGTAACGTGCCATGAGAACTGGGCATTATAAGTATTCCAAGTTTTAGAACTCACCAGTGTCATATATCTCGTTTGATCCTGATTGAGCTCAAGTTATGCCCAGTTCTCACGGCAAAATAAAACCTGGTGATGGCAATGGTTTGTTATGGTAACTGGATAGAGCAACTTTTGTATAAGCCAGTATGACAAAACTATGGTTTATAATATGTATATATTTGTCAACTTCAACATTCTGTCTCAATAGGCTAGCCATTGATTTGAAATAGGCCTATTCATGAAAATCCAAAAACGTCTAAATTCTTTAAAATAAATGTTTGGTGGATAATTATGCTGGAAGCTGAATTCGAACATTTAGTATTACAGTAAAGTTCAATAGAACCTTTTCATATAGGGCCTATAAAAATTGTTAAGGCCTATTGTAGATTTTCATAAAAATAGGAAATAGCATTATACATGACAAGAAAGTGAAAAAAAAAATCGCATATTTGTCTGTCTGAGAATCATTAAAGTTCCTATAATTAGTAGTAAGAGGTTTTGATATCTTAAATTAGGAATTTTTAAGAAATTCCTCCCCCCCCCCTACAAAAAAAATCATGGATCTGCCACTGGTTTGTTGTGGTAACTGGGATTTTGCAACTTTGCACCATTGCAGCATAATGCGCCGAAAAGCTTTTTGCGAAGTTAATATTGCAAATAGAGCAAAATGAATACGTGCATTGAATTCGGAGGAGTTTATTTGATATATGCATTTTTTTAAATTTTGAAAATCGGACATGTAATAAGGTCTGTAACCCAAATTATTTATACTTGCATATTGATGACGTTTTACACGCAAAAAAATTCGCCCCTGGTGCCTCACAATCTTCCAATAGCTTATATTGTAATAAACATTTTATAAGAAATGTTTTCTTCCAGGTTAAGACGTCGCTATAAAAATCAATAGCTGGAAGTTGTGCGTTCATTTTAATGTCAATACGCTATAACCTTATCTGGACCATAGCTATGGATAAGGCTCATATATTTTATCATTTACTAAAACTATTGGATTTACAGTGCATAATTGATTCATTCATGTAATGAGTGAAACAAGATACAATTTGATTGGGATGTATACAAATTTATGTAATGATGAGCATTAGTTTTTATGAAGTTACTTTGTAGTTAGGTTCTACTTTACATGATCATGATGGACTTTGGTAAGTCTTTTAAGTGTTCCAAAACAGGTATACTAGAATTTCTTGCTTTGATAATAATTTGATTTGATCAATTTGATAATTTAGTTTAACTTCCAACTATTTTATTGAAATAGTTAGAATGGAATTGTATGTTTGATTACATCCTTTTTTTGCATCTTCAGGAATTATCAAACTATATAAGATTGTCCTTTCCTTAACACTGGCAGCTGGACTCTTACCCACTCTTCTTTATTTTGGTGGAAATTACATAGAGAGGTGAGTGGTTATTTATTATTAAAAAGGCTTACTAAATTATACAAATATAGCATGATATGTTATGTTGTTACAGCATTGTGAAGCAATGTCAACATAATTATGACGTTAGCAAGCAAATTTAAGGCAATGTTGTCACAACGTTGTGAAAAAATCTCAATTTTGCATCACATTGTGCCGACATAGTTTCTAACATACATTTCGATGTGTCAACAGACAAGCCCTCCAGTCTTTGACACGATCCAATTTCAAACCCTATATTTCAAAAAGCACCAAAATTACTTAATAGGCATTTAGGTTAAAAAAATGTAGCCAATCCACTTTTTACCAAGAAATGTATGACCAAATCTGAGACGGTGGTGTAACACACCCTGCCTGAATCTTATAAAAAATGTCTGTTAAAGGGCAGATCATTGCCATTGGTATTGTTTGCTGCGTTGAGTATTTCACTTAATTCACTAATTTGTTACTTGCAGCTATCCAGAGAGAGCATTTAATTACATCAATGAATCAAGACTGAAGAAATTAGAAAAACACCTGAACCTCACAGAATATCATTCAAATGTGGTGCATAACTGGACTTCTGGTCTTCCTGGGGCGAAATATGTGGCTGAAGGACCGAAGTGGGTCATACTGCATACATACATGAGAGGAGGTAGGGGATTATGTCTGCAGGAATTATCAGTGATTATTATAAGGCAGCGGGCCTTATGTTTTCATTTGCAGATGTATGTCCTTCCGTTTAGCTGTTCAGCTGTTTGTCTGTCTGTTAATAAGATTGAGGAAGAACAACTGTACTCTTTCTAATGAAACTCCTTAAGATTTTTCCAATCAGAGGGGGTTCTGATAACAGTTATATTTAACTAGTGGCACAACTACTTACCATACACTTGAATTGCAGTATTGATTTTACTTTACTGATGGAATGTGTGAATGTGGAAGTGCATTGTTGTATATATGAGTGGTATATGTGGTAAAAACAAATAAGCAAATCAATCAATCAATCATCACATTGAAGAATTGATTCGATGTTGGTGAACATCCATGGAGCGGATACGACACAAGCACCAGATACAGTATTATATATATATATCTCAGATCAGTCTTATTCGGCTAGCCTGTCTATGCTTTATGTACGATTGAGCACTCAGGAAAACTCCATCTCAAGTCACCAGTTATCATTTCACTGGCCATAGATGGAGCCACTGTATACACTAGGACCAATTTTCTTTTCCATCCTGCTTATGCAGCAAGCGTGCTCCGCAAAAGTGATATGATACAAATATCTTTTCCAGTCATGCCTTCTCCCTCTTTTCTCGCGGCGGGCCTTTGCACTCTAAAGAGTGTTACTAACTTGTTCCAAAATGCGGTCAGTCATTCGTCCTTGTCGTATCAATTAAAAAGACAGAAACTTTTATTCTATGCTGTTCTCCATCTAAAAAAATTCTGCTTTGCCCTTGATAAGTCAAGGTTCAAGATTTCAGTCAGGCTTTTGTGACATTTTGGTCCAAAATTTTATTTTTGAATTTCAGTTTGAAAATTAAGTAAACTTTCCCAGGAATGTGAATCTGAAGTCGGAAATACAAAATCTCTCACCATTTTCATTCTACAAATGTTTTTATAACTTGCCAATTGGAACCTACCATTTTTCCGAATATCTCTCACTTTCACTGCATATATCTCAATAGTACTCAATTTTTGTCAACAAATAAGCCTAACACAGTACCAAAGTACTAAATAACTCCTTATTTTTATCCTGTAACAACCATGCACATGTTTCAGATGGGCACCTTGCGCCTTATACATTTGCATTAAAGAAATGTTTTTTGACGTGGTTGTCCAAGACAGTAACTCTGAAATATAGAATGGAGGTAAGAGCAGACTGCAATAATGACCAGTCACTTTCAAAAGTAATTTTCTTGCTCTAACAGGCTCCAGACAGACAGACAGACATATTTCATTTATTTCATCATCTAATCGTTATATTTATACATATTCAATGATGATGGGATGAAATGGGGAAACAAATAAATATAGACGAAAGAGGAGACCCACCAAAGACAAAAAAGATCATCGCTGCTGGTGGGCCACCTGAATAATGAGAGATGATGAAAGTCCCTGCAAGCATTCATGAAAACAAAGATTGAAGATGAAGTGAATGAGTAATGGATGACAGTACTAAGTATTCTTAATTAGTAGGATGTTTTAAGAAACCAATTTTTGAATACGAGGTATATGAATTTAGCTATTTGAACAGATATAGCAGTTTCTGCTTTGACAATCAGCAGAAAAAGATTCAATAAAATGATTTTTTACATACCTGGCAAAACCATCGATGCTATGAGTGTAGATCTTGCTCCTGACGATCGATGGACAGTTATTAAATGCTATTGGAACTCTGTAGGCCTACCTAATACTATTCCTTGAAAAGGAGTATCTTAATTTTGGAAATTGAAAGTTATTATTATTTCGTGTGAAGAAGCTATGATGATCTGTAAATTTTATGAAGACAGATCTGAAGAAAGTCGGCAAGTCATTATTTTCTAGTTTATGGCAAAACTTAAGATCATGGAATGCACACATATCAGATGTCCTGATTAGTTTTAATTTCTTGAAAATAGGATTTGTGTGTGCATTATATTGTGCATTTACAATGATACGTACAGCCCTCTTTTGCAACCGAAAGAGTCTATTGACCTGTGAGCCCCAGAGTAAGATTCAATAATTGAGTTGTGGTATTATGAGTGATTTATAAATAGTTTCTAAAATAAGCGAGGAATGAAATGTTTCAATTTAGTCATAATAGCAATGATCCTTGATATTTTGAAAGAAATATGACTTACGTGTTCTTTTTTTTTCAGAAAATGCAGGATGTGGGCATTGCTAGATGAAAGGTCTTTTGAAATTAAAATCAGCAGATTTAGATGCCCGCAATGGATGCACAGTTTTGCCCCAATGACTGCAGTTTACCCACATATCTGGTGTACACATTGTATTTACTCTTTTTTTTTTCAGGGTCAACTTTGCTTGGCAGTATGTTTCGAGAAAATCCAGAGGTTTTTTATTGGTACGAACCAATTAGTGGAATATATCAAGCGATGTTTGGAGAAAGATTGATCAGTCCAATTAAAATTGAAAGTTTCAATAAGACCACTCACTACAGGTTCGTAAAATATTGCTATCTTGCATTTGGTGCTTATAATTTGTTTTGAATTAGTCAGTTTGTGTTTTGCATGGGTCACCACACAAGCCTCAGCTCGGTACCACTAATAAGATTAAATGTGTATAAATGGAAGTAGAGAGCAAGATCACTGATTTGGAGCATAGTCATATTAGTGCTTCCAAAAAGACCGAGAATTCTCCAGACGTCTCGAGATCAGCAATGACTCAGCATTTTCTCATTCGATCGAGAATTCTCGAGAATTTTATTGCCCTTGATAAGCACCTTGATTGTTGATCATCGTTTGATGTGGTGTTCATGTGTTTATTGTTTGTCACAGTTACAGGTCTAGGTTGTTGTTTTGTTATGATTGATATTATTATTTTTCTGCAATTGCACCGTTATTGTTTATTTTAAATATCTGTTGCTGATTGTTGAGTGAGAGAGACTTTATTCACTAGATGGCAGTACAAGCAAGGATCAACACTAGAGCGACGCCTAGTGTGTACATCACGTAACATCTTTCCCCTTAAGATTACGAAGTTAATTAGGCATACACAAAGTTACCTTTTAAACAGAAAGTTACTCTCGAAGTTAATTATACAAAGTTGACTTTTAACAAATCTACACACTAAGTTGATAACACAAAGTTAACTTTTAACTTCTTAACAACTACTATGTGATAGTAAACTGCGTATCACTTAAGCTTGCTTAAACTAGCAAAGCGAGATTACATGAAATCTATAATCATACACAAGTTAATCCAATAATCTACATCTGATTAATATTTCAATCAAACAAGTAGTTGTTATCAATTAGCACATGAAAATAGAACTAATTCTAATTAATACATGAAAATAGAACTAATTCTAGTTAACTGTAAAATATCTATAATACAGAACTCTAGTATCGTCTACAAATATGAAGTAAACATGGCACAAATCATATTAATCCCAGACATCAATATTTGACACATCACAAAATGTAAATATTTGGAATCATCAATTGAGCAAATTCATCATTCAAATATGCGTAATTTGACAAGAAATCAGTGAGTCAATAATCATAAGAGTCCATACATTTTTCAAGATATATCAAGGAGTCCATCAATTCAATATTCACCATCAAGGAGTTAATCAATTTTGGATATAAAAGAGTTCATCAATTTTCAATATAAAAGTTCATCAGTTTGAATGTTGGTAATTCACAATAATGTCAAGAAAATAAATGTCAAAATAAATCGAAATGTATTGATATTATATGAGTTCATTTTGTTCATGCTTAATCTAGATTGATACAGTTCAGATTGTTCTTCCTTTCTTTCCTTCATTTATAGCGACTTGGGGTCTTCACTGAGCGACCTGATCTGGTGGTACGTTTCGGTGTTTGACCACGAGGGGAGTAGAACTTGGGGTGTAACGCTTGGGGAGTCGCTTGGGGGATCGATCGGGGAGGGGGAGGTGACTCGATCTTGTGAGGGCAATTGGGGAGTAGATTGTCCATAGTCACCTTGGGGGTCTTGGGGCACAGGGCGAAGCATCAGGCGATTACGTCGGACTACGTTGCCTTGGTCAGTCTCGACTTCGTATGACCTGCTAGACAGTTTTCGACGAATCTTGCCTTTACGCCAGGTCTTGTCATGTCCAGCAATCGGTCGCAACATAGTTGGTTGTCCAGCTGAGAGTTCGGGAAGCGTCTTGCGTTCAGTGTGGTAGCTGGCAGCTCTTGCTTTTTTCTTGTCGATGTCGAACTTAGCACTTTCAAAATGCTGTTGCTGCAACGCTGTTTCTGTCACTGGTAGAGGAGTTCTGGTCCGGCGACCCATTAACATCTGGCTGGGACTTGTGTTTAGGCCTTCCCTTGGGGTGTTTCGTAGTGCAAGAAGACCTAGATGGTAGTCTTCTTTGTTTTCCATGCACTTTTTCATCACATTTTTGACAGTTTTAACTGCTGCTTCGGCAGCTCCATTCGACTGCGCATAGCCAGGACTTGAGGTCACATGTTTCACATCCCATTCCTGCACAAATTGAGCGAACTCCCGTGATTTGTATTGCGGACCATTGTCGCTGTACAGAAGTCTTGGGATGCCGTATCTGGAGAAGTGTTGTTTCAACTTTCTGATGACTTCCCTGGAGGACGTAGAAAACAAACGATCAATTTCAGCGAAATTGCTGTAGCAGTCAACAGTCAACAAATACTCTTTCACTTTAAAGTTGAATCCCACAGAACACAGCTGCTCCACCTATGATTATAAAATTTTGTGATGATGTCACCTCAACAACAATAGTAATGACATCACAATCTCATTGTTTGATTGTGACATCATCCTCCATAAACAATTGGTGATGACGTCACATAACCAAAATGAGACAGAATCCCTCTTTTTTTGTGACTTTACGTCATTGTAATAGTATCAATATTATACAAATACGGCATGATATAAGTGCAATGTGAAAACTTATTTGCTTGAGGAAATTCATATTGAACTATAGGGCGAGATGATAAGTGCCGTATTTGTTTTATTGCATGACCACTATGCTCCCATCCGTTCTGCAACAGCAGAAACTTTTATATTTTTGCGGAATAAATATGCCAAAGAAAAAATGACTTCTAACATTTTCAGATAAAGATATGACAGTAAAAAATGTTTAGAAAAAACTTAAAATTTGGAAAAAAATAATAAACTGGTTGAAAACTATTGCTATTGCAACCAAACCATTTCAGCGGGAAAAAGAATTTGAATTTCTTTATTTTTTGGGAGAAACTTGTGTTCAATATTGCACTCTAACCATGCAATATGAATTTATATCATATGGCTAGCGGTAATACTCGCTTCCCATTGGCTGACAGCCGTGCAATATTCTACGATATTGCACGCATGTTATTGCACGCTCATTTTAACATGTGAAAGATTGGACGGACCTGAAAGGAAGCACCACGTTTCAGCGCTGCTGCAGCCACAGACTGACAAACAATTTGTGTTTTCCAATTATAGTAAAAAGTGCACTGTGTAGCAACGGAGACAGTTAGAAAGCTGGTTTCTGCGGCAAAAGATGCGTCTATTTTATGGCTATTTGGATATTAATTTTTTGTACTGATTAGATAATTTTTTTTATCTTTTTTAGAGGTCAAAAGTCTGCTACAAAGTTTTTAAAAAAAATCGAAAATTACCTCTAAGATCAAGTATATAATTTAACGATTCCAAAGGTGTGAAATTTTTTTTTGTGAGTGAAATATTCATCAATTTCTAATGAGATACATTTTAAATATGTGGTTCGAAAGAAACACAAACTGAGTCTTGCAGCACGCAACAAGATCGTTTTTTGGTTTTAAATAGTTAAAGAAAGTCACTGGACAGCACTAGAAATAGATAGAAAAATGATTTTGATGACCAAAAGATGCGTATATTAAAGGGTTAAGTAGATGTCAACTTTTTGTACTGTTTATGTTATTTGTTTAATTAGAATAAAGCATTTAAAAGTGGCCGAGAAACAGTTTTTTCTCCCATTTTTCAGTGACTTTGTTGTGCTTAGAGGTCTTAAGTCTGCTACAAAGTTTGATTTTAAAAAAACATTTAAAGAAGACCCATCATCAAATATATCATCTATGGATTATGGATTCCAAAAGTGTGAAAAAAAAAGTGATTTTTGACGAGATACATTTTAAACATGCAGGTCAAAAGAAACACAAAAAGAGTTTGGACATCAGAATTCCAGCCCTTTTCTTAGCATTTGCCAAAAAAAAACCATATGATATAACAGTTATTGCACATCACCTCGTGCAATATCAGTTTTTATGGCACCTCGGTGACTAATATTGCACTCGGGCTGCGCCCTCGTGCAATATTAGTCACCTCGGTGCCATAAAAACTGATATTGCACTCGGTGCTGTGCGATAACTGTATATTATGATGTCTACATTGAGCTGACTTCGGCCAATCAGCATCACTCTAGCACAGTGGTCTGTAATAAAATTTATTTTGAGTACCATCTGCGACGACTGAAAATATTGATTTCTGAATTTAAAAAATACAGCATTTATAAAATATCTGCCCTGAAGTAATGACTTCAACATGTTCAAAGAAGGCCAAGGAAGAAGTTATAAAAAAGGATTAGAAATTATTCAGTTAAAAAAATTCCAAGCACCACCCTGAAAATCTAACGGATGTTGCCTTATTTCCAATGTCACACTTCTTTATTTTATGAATGACCTTAATATCTGGATTATAAACAGGATTATAAACAGTTTTAAATATTTATATTTATATATATATGTGATTTTAATCAAACTAGATTTCTTACAAAAAGAGCAGCATAAGCCTGATAAACAATATGCTTGTTTGTCTTGACTTATTTGCATAAATTTCAGCTCAGGCCAAACGAGCAATGCTTTGAACTTGGAAAAAAAACTCAAGAATTCTAGTTGACGTCATGCATAAAATTACGAGATATTTTATTTGTGGCTTGGTGGTGTTGTTATAATTAACCTTGGAGACTGCACTTCTTAAATTTCTTATTTAAAGGTATATTCCATTGATTTTTCATGGATATCTTCATATTTGTCACATAATCGCCCTTTATGTCAGAAATCACTCAAAATGAGTTTTGTAACTTATACCTGTATACTTTAGTGGAAGTACACAGGAATTTTGAATAGGTCACAGGAAAAATTGATGGTGACCCTTCATTTTTCACTACCTTAAAAAACTTTTTGAAGAACTTTCCTGCAAAGTCTCATGAATATCTAATGAACAAATTTACTTCATTATATGCATCTAAACCAGTTACTCTGCTCTATGGCCCTTTATCAGTAATTTCCTCGATTTTTCATAAATTCATTAATTTTTATGTACTCAACATAACTGCCAAAAAAACATTGGTAATATCCCTTCTTAAAACAGTTGTCAATAAAGTGTATTTTCAGTTAAGAATCCCTTAATTTTGCATGAACATCTCATGGATATTTTTCAAGTAACCTCCCTTTTCGTCAGAAATTGCACAAACTTTTTTGTAAATACGAGTAAATTTCCTTTATTTTTCATATTTTTCTGCACAACTTTTACTCAACGTAACTCCTTAATAACATTGGGATTAACCATTCTTAATTATTTTTCAATAGAGTGTATTTTCAACTATATTCCTTTAATTTTTCATGAATATCTCATGGATATTTTTCAAGTGACCTCCTTTTTTATTAGAAATCGCACATACTTTATATCATACTAGTAAATTTGCACGATTTTCATATTTTTCTGGTATTGTCCTGCATTTAACCACTGACAAGACATTGGTGTTTCCATTTTTTAAATATTATTTTTCAATAAAGTGTATTTTCAGCTACTTTCCTTTGATTTTTCATGAATAACGCATGGATATTTTTCAAGTTACTTCCATTTTCGTCAGAAATCAAGCACACTTTTAGTACTGCAAGTAAATTTGCTTGATTTTTCATATTTTTTCTGATATTGCACTCCACATAACTACTAAAAAACATGGATGCTCCCCCCTTTTTAATATTATTTTTTATTAAAGATATGTTCAGCTATATTACTTTAATTTTTCATGAAAATCTCATGGATATTTTTAAAGTGACCTCCCTTTTCGTCTGAAGTTGCACACACTTTTTAGTATTGCTAGTAAATTTCCCCGATTTTTTCATAATTTTCTCATATTGTAATCCACGTAGCTCTTAAAAAACATCGGTTATCCCCCTCAAAGACCACTTTTTCAATAAAGTGTATTTCCAGCTATATTCCTTTAATTTTTCATAAAAATCTCATGGATATTGTTTGAGTTACGCCGCTTTTCGTTATAAATCGAACACTTTTTTAGTATTTTACTGTACTTTTTAATGTAATGACATAAGATTTTGAAAAGATCATAGTTCAAAAATTATATTGGATAGCCCGCCTATTTTTTATTACGTTAGAAAGCTCTCTTCTTGAAGAACATTTTGGCAAAGTTTCGTGAATATCTCATGGATTTTCGATTTCTTGCCAAGTGTGGGATTCAACTTTAAGTTGGAATAAATCAGTAGCGACATGGTCAAATGGCGAGTAGGGAGCTTCCTTCATAATCATGGGCTCTGGAGCTGGTTTGTTGCCGAACTTCAAGCAAGTCGTGCAGCTTTCAATGTGTTGGCGAATTTCTGAAGACATGCTCGGCCAATAAACAGAGTCCCTAGCCCTCCTGAGACAAGAATTGATGCCGAGATGGCCGGCATGAATTTGTCTTTTCATCAGTGGGCGCAGCGAGCGTGGTATGATGATTCGTTCACCTCGCATCATTATTCCGTCTTGAACAGAAATTTCATCTCGAACGTCGAAATACAGTCAGACCAAGAATTATTCAGACGCTTGCTGTTTTGTTATTATTTTCAAGAAATTGCAAAGTAAATGATGAAAAATGCAATCGAAAACATCCTTGGCATTACATGTAACCTACACAAAACAAATTTATTGCAAATTGGCAAGAAATTTGGTGAAAAAAGCCACTTTTGTTGACTCCATGAACCAAAAATTATTCAGACACTCTCAGAAAGTTGAAGAAAATGAACTTTCTACTATTATTTGTGAGTATTTATCCTAACATACTGTTCATAAACTGCGTAATGACCATTATGACAGCATAGAATGGCAGTTGTGACCATCTGTTGAGAAAATTAGGATAAATAATGGAGATAAACATGATGTCCAGTTTATCACATTTTGATGCAGTTTTTCACCTCAAACATACCTTGCATTGATTCAAAATGTTTTAGTTTATCTTAGAATTGTATTCTTAAAACTTTGAGTCAGAATATGAAAGATTGGAGACCACATAGTAAGTTCAATGCACTTTTGTATTTATTTGTACAATTTACCAAAACAAAAACTTGTTCATGTGGAACCAAAATCGAACACATTTTCAGAAAGCAACATATATTATCTATTTCAAGTTATATTCCATACATGGTGCGATTGGCAACTGAATGGGACACGTTTAACTTCATTTGTGGAGGGGTCAAAAATGTGGCTCTTACATCTCAATGCTATTCCAATGTAGATTTCTCCATGAAAGCACACTATAGTTTAGTATGGAACACAGTTTGTAAGCAACTGGTGTAAACTGGCTTTCCTGTATATGCAATAGAGTGAACAACCTTAGGAAGGCCATGCAACTTTATTTTAAGTGATCTGATGGACTGCAGTGGCACAATGGGCAAGGATTCTGAGAGCAGTAGGAGCCAAAATCAAAAGGAAAATACCAAAGTGCATAAAATTTATCAAGTAAGCCTGTATTTCAGTTTTATCTTGATAAAACAGTTAACAATAGTCATTTTATGATATTTTGAAATATTTCCAATTGATATCTGACAGATTTCAGCCATATTATTAATCAAGAAAATGTGATAAACTGAATTAGATGTTTATCTCAAATATTAATCCAAATTTTCTTAAGTGATGATCACACCTGTCAATCAATGTGACCACAATGATCCTATGGTAGTTTATTAGCAGTATTTGGGATTAATGTAGGTAAATAGGTAACTTTCTACAACTTTGTAGAAGTGTCTGAATAATTTTTGGTTTCTGAAATCACCAAAAGTAGCTATTAAGCTGCTATTTTCCATGGATTTTGTGTCAATTTGCAATAAATTTGTATTGGAAAGGTTACATTTAATGCCAAGAATGATTTCAAGTGGATGTTTCTTTGCTTGCTTTCTAATTCCTTCAAATAAAAAGAAAACAGCAAGTGTCTGAATAATTCTTGGTCTGACTGTACGGACGAACTTCAACGGCAACGTTTGCCCTTTCTTCTGGCCACCCCTGTAGCACTGTTCCTTTCAGCAACACAAGTTCAGGGTCAGCTGAAGTGGCAGCGCTAATTTCTGACAGATATTTCTTCTTGATCGGAGCATAAAACACACTGTTCATCATTTCCGATCTTTCAGGCAAGGAGATAGGAGCACGAGATAGAGTATCTGCAACAGGTATTTCCGTACCTTTCCGGTATTCCAGAGTGTAGGTATATCCTTGAGTACGGAGCAGCAGATTCTGTAGACGTTTCGGAGCTTTGGACAGCGGCTTCTTCACAATCGAGACGAGGGGCCTGTGATCTGTGATAACATCTACATTTCTTCCATACGTATATTGATGGAACTTTGTGAGACCGAAGGACACAGCGAGCATTTCCTTCTCAATCTGAGCATAGTTCCGCTCAGTCGTAGACAGTGATCTGCTAGCAAAGGCAACAGGCTTGCCTTCCTGAAATAAGGCAGATCCAACGCCATACTCACTGGCGTCATTCTCCAGCACCAGGGGTTTAGACTGGTCGTAGAATACCAAAACAGGAGAATTAGTTACTAACGTTTTTGCATCTTCAAATGCTTTCTGTTGAGAAGAAGACCAGGAGAAGGGTACATCCTTCCTCAACAAGTTCGAAAGCGGTTCAAGCACACTTGATAGCTTTGGCAGAAATTTAGCCAGATAATTAATACAACCCATGAAGCGTCGCAATTCTTGAACAGTAGTCGGACGAGGCATTGCAGTGATTGCCTTCACTTTCTCAGGGTCAGTTTGTAGACCATCTTGGGAGATTTTGTGTCCCATGAAAGTAAGTTCAGTCAGCTTCATCTCCAGTTTGGTAGAGTTGAGTTTAATGCCAATAGTTTGACATCTTTTCAGGAAAGCATGAAGTCTTTCATCGTGTTCCGTTTCAGTCGCACCATGGATGATGATGTCATCAGCTATGCACAGAACACCAGGTAAGTCATTTAGCACTTCCAATAATTTACGTTGGAAAATTTCCGCAGAAACTGACAATCCAAATGGTAACCGGCGCCACCTGTACAGTCCATGACAGGTCTGGAATGTGGTCAGAAAGCTTGACGGTTCATCTAAGTTCACATGCCAGTAACCAGATTTCAAGTCGGCCTTGGTAAATATGCGAGAGTTCCCGAGTTCATGCACTTTTTCTTCTAACGTCGGCATGACGTACCTCTCTCTAACGAGGACCTTGTTGAGTTCCTTGGGGTCAATGCACAGGCGTATACTTTTGTCCTTCTTGTGCACAACGACAGTCTGACTAACCCAAGGAGTAGGCTCTTTGACTTGAACAATTACACCATCCGATTCCATCTCATCCAGTTTCTCTTTTAGCTTGTTGCGGAGTGAGATGGGCGTTCTACGTGACGGCATGACGACAGGCACGGCATCTGGTTTCGTCTTGAGGTTCACCTCACCAGGTAACGATCCAATTTCACCGTTGAAGACTTCAGGATACATCTTCTTCACAGACGACACAGTTACGCCAGGGCTCTGGTTGACAGCAGCTACAACCATATTACTTTCCATCACTTTAATTAAGTTCATTTTAATTGCAGTAGCGAGACCAATTAGTGGAGTGAAAGAATCTTCCACAACAGTGAACTTCACATCATAACGCTTGTCGTTCTTGGGATTTTGAACAGTTATTTTAGAAGTTCCAAGAGGAGTAGTGGTAGTGTCATTCCACATACGTAGCGTTTTGTTCCCACGCTTTGAGACATTTCCCAGAACATGTCGTTTCGGGAGCACATTTATCGTTGCCCCAGTGTCAACTTGAAATACCACAATTTCATCGTTGAGAATCAGTTTACACTTCAACTGTTTGTTCTTGTTGATAGCATCACCGACAGCATTTAGCCATTCTTCATCGTCAGATTCCGACGACGACTCACTGTCATACTGGACTTGCCGCACATGTTTCTTGGGCTTGCGTTTCTTGCTTTTCTTCGGGCACTTTGAAGCGAAGTGATTTTTCTCATTGCAGAATTTACAGGTCTGTCCCCAGGCAGGACATGCAGCCTTTTTCATTTCATGAGAACTGTCACAAAATTTGCATTCTTTCACAACTTCACTCTCACCAGACTTGCGAGTTTTCTCACGACTCGGCTTCTTGGACTTGGAGTACTTCTGCGGTCGAGAACTTGCAACTTTGTTCACCACTTCCGGTTTGATTGCTGTGTTTTGCCGAGCAGCGCACTCAGACGAACGACACAGATCAATAGCACCTGCAAGCTTCAAGTCTCTGATTTTAAGTAGGTCAGCTCTTGTTTCACCGTTGTTTACTCCGAGTACAATCCTGTCTTTGACCAGCGAGTCGCAACAATTAGCACAAAAGGCACAAGTTTTAACCAAAGTTCTGATGTCCGATAAGAAGTTATCAAAAGGTTCATCTTCTTTTTGTTGTCTCTTGTTAAAAATAAATCGTTCATACGTGACATTGACTTGGCCCACTGCAAATTCATCAAACTTTGTGAGGATTTCAGCAACTGTACGTTGAGCATCTGGGGTAGCAAACGTGAATCCATTGAACGACTTCAAAGCTTCATCCCCCAGACAGTCCATAAACAATGCAACTTGAATTTCCCTAGATTGGTCAGGCACTTTACTTAACACTGAGTAGGTATTCCATCTCTGTTTGAACAACTTCCAGTTCTCAGCTGGATTGGTTCCAAGGACCAGACGATCCGGACGGCGTTCTTTAGGCACATTTTCAGCAGCCATGACTAGTAAAGTCAGAAATACAGATGATCAGGATCAGTTAGAAGCACGTGGACGAGCGATAGTTCGGGTAGTTTCCCATTCAAGCAATGCTAAGAGCACATGGCAGGCTTGAGAGGCTTGAGGCAGAAAGTTCACTCGGCTCAGAAACATGACAGAGTCACAGCAGCAATTCGATCATAACCATAATCCATGCTTGAGAGTCTTGGTGAAGTAATGTCACCATTGACAGCCTTGTTAATCCTGAATATACAGTAATATTCACGAATTAAAAGAGATCCCATTAGCTGATCACCATGTTGAGTGAGAGAGACTTTATTCACTAGATGGCAGTACAAGCAAGGATCAACACTAGAGCGACGCCTAGTGTGTACATCACGTAACACTAATAACTATCATTGTACAAAGGAATTATCTGAAAAATGCTGAAGTTGAACTTATAAAAATGTTTTAAAATTATGTAATATCTGGATGAGCTTTGATTTATAGAAACAAAACACACAGATTAGCATTAAAACTACAAAAGATATCATAAAAGCCAAAAAACATGATCCATTGCATGATTAAATCTCTCTTGTTATATTATTGTGCCTATGCAAGGACAGTGTCCTAGATTTCTCGAGAAATTCTCGAGTCTCGTTTGCTAGACCATGACCATTCTCGAAGGTCACGAGCGAGACTCGTTGGAAACACTTGGACTCATATTTCAATACAGTTGTTGTTACTCAGCCTGCAGGCGGAGTATTGTAGGGGTAGGCATTTTCTGAGTTATTTGCTTGTGGGTTTGTGTGTTTGTTAATCGACTCCTGTCAACAATTCTCTATGGATTTTCCTTTCCTTTGACACGATATGTCGATTTGTGCTGCAGAATACCTGATTAAATTTTGGTGAATATTTGAGAATTTTTGGGGCTACAGTTAAAGAAATTCGAAATTAGGCCTCTTTCGTGCTACATCCACTTTAATAGTATACACACCATTTTAGCACTAGCAGACCAAGAGATAGTCTACAGTCTGTTCTGCAATTGTAAATCTTGATTGAATCTGTTAATTAGAGAATTATACAAATTGTCATTGCTTCTTGATTGGCGTTGGTATGGTCAGTGTAATCATCATCAAATGCAATTAATGGCTGTTTATCCAATTAATCTTGGCTTCAGATCTTTTTCATCAGACATATCAATTGCATAGAAACTATACTATCAGTTGAAGGTCATTTTACTTCATCATACTTTGCAGGAAAAAAGGACAAATAATTCTTTAAAAAATATTTAAACAACCAGACAAATGGATAGAGACATAAACAGATAGAAAGACAGTTAAATGAATAGAGTTGTGCTTGAAAGTTTCTGAACCCCTGATATTTCTTACCTTATTTGTGCACATCTCCCTAACAAATGCAGGAACAGCTCTCAAATTGGGTTAATAGATAGATAGATAGACTTTATTCAGCCACATTAAAAGAGGGTACAGATACAAATAGATATACATAGATGCAAAAGTACACTGTCGTAATGCAGTTCGGATTGCACACAAAAGTTAAAACCTTATTTCCAGTGTGGTACGGGCTACAAGATGGGATCAAGATGCAATAACGGCTGTCCACGCTGTTAAAATATATACAAATGTAAACAAATTATTTAATAAGTAACAGTAGCAGAAATTTCATTTAAATGTGCTTGTGCCTTTAAGAATTGTTTTACCTTGGCTCTAAAAATATCTTTACTATTAGTAGTCTTAACAATATTTGGTAAGTTGTTCCAACACACCTTGATAGCTAAAATTACGATCTTCCATCCCACCTGGTTTGTTCAAGAAAAAGTTATTTTCCATGTGTCTGGTATTGTATCGATGGACTATTCTGTTAAAATTCTGACAAATATAGCTAGGTGCAACTTTGTGATATACATTGTGCATATGGTTGAGCATAAGCTGTTTTGCTCGATCTTTAGTGCTAAGCATTCCGGCTCTATCAAGTTCATTCTGTCCAATATGTGACCTTGGTCCTAGATCGAGAATAAAGCGTAAAATCCTATTCTGCAACACTTGCAATCTTTTTTGAGCACCTTTGGTCAATCCCCAAAACCAAGCAGAGATAGCATAGTCAAAGTGACATTGTAGTAGGGCAAAGACTAGTAATTTTCTTGATTTAAAATCAAGAACGTCAGCATTTCTGTATAGAAATTTTAGTTTAGCTGAACATTTACTTATAATTTGAGAAACAGTTGCTTCTCCAGACAAAGTGTTGTCCATTTTGAGGCCAAGGTATTTTACTTCCTCGCTTGGTTTTATGGAGTGGCCTTCACAATGGATGGTGATATTTTTTATCAAACCTCGTTTCCGTTTGGAGCAGAGAATGATGGCTTCTGTTTTGCCCATATGCATCGATAAATTATTGTTTGTTAACCAATGATGACAGTTAGAAACTTCTTTGCTCAACTCAGTTGTTACAAATTTAATATCACAGTGACTAGTCAGTAAAATTGCATCATCTGCATATAAAACGAGTTTACATGAAACACAAGTAGACATGTCATTGCAGAACATCAGATAACACCATGGCCCTAGTATGCTTCCCTGTGGTACGCCACAAATAATCTCTTTTTCACTAGATGTACAATTGTTGACACATACGACTTGCTTACGACCTTCAAGATATGACTGAAACCAGGTGTTGTCAATACCGGCTAGTCTTAATTTTTCACAGAGCATCCTACGGTTGACGCTATCAAAGGCTTTTTGGACATCTAACATAAGGAGCCCAACATAGTTACCACGACTAATCCTTGACCTAATGAAATCATGCAAATATATTAAACAAGTGTCCGTTGAATACTTATTTCGAAATCCTGATTGAAACTCATATAAAATGCGATGTTCTTTGCAATAATTTTCCACCTGAACTATTACAGCACGTTCAAGAATCGTAGAGACAGACGTCAAGACGCTGACAGGCCTATAATTACCAATATCAAGTTTGCTTTTCTTTTTATGGAGTGGAGTAAATCTAGCATGCTTTGTACATTCAGGCACAGTTTTTTGTTTGATTGATTGATTAATCAGGAAAGTGATGACATCAGCAAGTTCTTCCGCACCATCATTTAGAAACCTAGGACTGATATCATCCAGCCCACAGCTTTTGTTGGGTTTCAAATCCTTCAAATTTTTCATTACAAAGTTTCTGTCTATTTCCTGTAGCACAAACATACCAGGAGAAACCTAATAATACAAATGAGCACCATCTTTTTTATGTAAACATATATTCATAGCAAATAATGACATTTAAATATGATTTTATGACGAAAGTCTCCAAAACTGCATGTTCCATGAATGTAGCACCTTCAGGACGCCAGATTTGGAAATACGAGGGGTTTTCCATAAGTTCTGTCCAAGTTATCATAACTTTTGATATATATTACAGAAACACATGAAATTTGGGTCAGTTAATATTTACGTAATATGCAATTGATTTCCAAAATATCAGATTTTGGAAATAAAGATAAATGGCTTTTTGGTTGCCATAGAAACCTGAAGTCTTGGAAAGCGGCCCAGATTTTGTAGCAATTTCTTGAAGTTAGTTTAGCATCTGTCCAATGTAATTGGCTCCACTCACTGAATCTAAGTACATGAATGATTTTTTTTGCATAACAAGCAACGGGCTCATTGTGAAGCAATAAAAAACAATGGATACAATGTTATTAAACATATTTGCCACTTAAATATTCATGATTCCATAGCGTCTGTTTTCCATGAGATGAGCAACTTTTATGATCAGTGAGTGAGATTACAGACATCTATGAAATTAATACAATTTGCTTTCAAAATCTAACAGAGAGTAAGAAACTTCTTGAACATAGATACAAAGAAAATAGCATGAGTAATGGAACAATCTGAACTTAATAAAGGCTTTTTTGAAGGAATAGAAGACACATCAGGAAATCCAAGAACCAGAAAACCGCGTTACTCCAAAACTGTCCACAATCTGAAGACTTAAAGACATGCTTTTCAAATGGATTGAATGTATGAAAAAACACATTATGTATCAAATTGATCACTTACAGAAGTTGTGAAATAATGATGCTCGTTTTTTACATGTTGTGGCAGTGAGCAGCACTGTCATACTGCAATTGGTGCCACCTGTGATTGACTCTTGGAGGAACTGCCATGCCACCTGTTGAGAGACTCTTGAGTGACAGTAGTTGAAGCAGAGACACAGAAGAGAGCAGACCTCACAGAGTATATGCAGAGTATATACCCACTTTGCGCTATCACATTGGTGCCAGAATGGGATTTTTTTGTGAATTATCTGTGAGGAGGAGCTTATGGACATTTATAAGCAGCCTGTGATGTTGGATTCCTGACATTTGGAGGCCAAGAAAATTACACAGGCTTGGATGCCAATGAAGAAGCATGGACAGCCATCCTGACAACATGAGTATCTACATTTCTAACCAACATCAATCCTCTCATATGAACTAAAATACAAGCCAATCATCTACAAAATATTAACAATTACGTCATTCTCTCTTATATTTTCTAATTATTTTGACAGTCAGTGAAAAATTTTCATATTTTTACACTTTGATTTAAAGACTGATCACTGACTCCGCAAAACTCCAGTCAGCTGTTGAACTCTCCATGCATGAACGATAACCCACATTCTTGCTGAAAGCTTTTGTTTCTCTACTGTGGTGTGTGAATGCTGCTACAAACGTTGGTCATTCAGTGGATTATAGACTATTGTGATATTCTGGAGTTGAAAGAAACGTTTTTGACTGTGCTGTGAGCTGAGAGAATTTAAGTACTGACTTTTGGCTTGTTTTAATACAATTTTATTTGGGAGTCAAAATTTTAATTTGGCACGTTGTGCAGCATGCTGATTTATTTATTTGGCTGCCTACTGCTAATTATTTGACTCTTCAAAAAAAAAAGAGAGAGAGTGGATTATACTAGTGGATGACGTGGGATTGTGCTACTTCAATTGTGAACTGTCACTTTAGTGAACAAGATTGCAGAAATGGATATCGAATTGGCTTCTGCTACAGTGGGGGAGCTTTGGGAGATGTTTGGAAGGAACAATGAACCTTCTGCTGGTGCTTCCCACAGTCCAGTTCCAAGTGACTGCCAGGACGATAACCTTTCTGTGTGCGACTCTGTGACTGTTAAGGAAGAAATTACGAAGTTACCAAGTTGCTCAACTACAAACTACAAACCTACTTCAACTTGTCCCAATTTTTCCTTGTCAGGTGAATGCCTGACTTATCCGTCCACAGCAGGTGCATGCCTGCTTCCCTTGCCCCATGTGAAGGATGTAGTCTCTTCACAAGGACAATATGATGAACTGTAGGGTAAGGTGGGGGAAATCCGCCCCCCTTTTCACATATATTCCTTACTCAGTCTCTCACCTTTATGAAAAACATAAATTTTATTTCAGGAAATGATAGAATGTGCATATCTAAACATGTCTGGAAACTTACAAGCTTCAATTCGACACCTTTGAGCCACAATCACCTTATCAATGTTCAATCTCAGGAGTCGGATTTGCCCCAAAAGTGTGGGGCAAATCCGCCCCCCTTGAATTTTGTTGACAAATGACAAGAAAAATTAAGCTTCTGAAGTAAATTTTACTCACCGATTAAGCACTGTTACTTAGAGGTATATTTACCAATGTGCAAGGATCATTTCATCAATTTATTTTCAAACTCAAGAAAAGTTTGTGTATGGCAATTCAACATACCATAAATCCTGGCAAAATTCTTAATTTCAACCGTATTCAAATCATAATCACCATCAATGGTGTTTTATGGCAAACAGAGTGACTTACAAAACATATCTCGCTGTTATATGTTTTTAACATGAGAATCAGAGGGGGCGGATTTGCCCCATCAACAAGGGGCGGAATTGCCCCAACCACCAGAAAGATATGAGTGTGTCATTTTCTAAATATGGATTATATTGATAGGTGAAATCTCTAGGACATGTAAAGCAGTTGAGTTAATGTTGCTATCGATGACAATAAGTAATGTGTTTATACAAAATGTTCCTGTAAAACGCCTCAGTTTTGAAAGTTTCAATTGCACATTTAAATTGCTTAGTGGTGAGATGCCTGTCTTCTTTCCAGTTGTAGTCCAAATAAAACTATTTTACAGCCTAATATCTTTGTTTCAGTAACCTCTAGACACAGTAGCACTGATCTGCATGAGAAATATCCATTGTAAATTATATTTTGGGCCATGAGTGAACATTTTCACCTCAAGGGGGCGGATTTGCCCCGGGGGCGGAATTGCCCCACCTTACCCTACATTATCCCCAATGGTGAAGGCCTCTGTAAGATGCAACAACATCCTTGTATTAACTTGGCACAGCATCTTCAACAGCATGAAGTGTTATTGACTGCAGAAAGGAAGCACATTGTGGATCTCCACAGGCAGATATGTGAAGAACGACAACAGATTGAGAAGATTTACATCAAGATCAGTGACGCTTTGAGTGAAATGAAGTCAGTGGCGATTCTCAGTTCGAGTGCTGATGAAATTGCATCAATGGACTTCCCCACCTTTGAACAGCTGCCCATTGAACAGGATGATCCATATCCTTCTCTTAAGTCATGTGATCCGATGCCAGATGTTGAGGTTCCTAAACATGATGCTCAAGTGCATGCCAATCCTTTCTATGAGGCAATAAGGCACGTCTATCCATCAAATTGCATCTACAAGCCATCCCGTCTTCGTGACTCGTCATGCTCTGAAACTTCAAGGAAGAACTACCATTACCCAAGACAAGTAAAGAAGAACAGACTTCGACGGAGGAAACCTAAGACCAGCAAGCAGACAATCCAAGTCCATGACGTGCTAATCAGCTTTGAAGTGATTAAAGGAAGAGAAGAGAAACATCTGCTGAACTTGGTCCATCAGCCACAACAGCGCAGGAAGAATCATCACATCCCTTACCTCAGAAGAAAGTCAATGGTTCAGCAGTTTCAAGAAACCAGCAGTGACAGCTCAGGCTTCATGAGTGGATCCTCTGATTGTGAAGTCATTTCTGAACCTGATGGACATCTGAGTGTGACACATCAGCCTGGAGGAAGTTTCGTACGAAGAATAACCCAGGTGTACCCAACCTGAGCTGCCTGTCATGTAGAATGCTATCTTGTTGCACTTGTGTTATGATAATTAATCTGTTCCTGGTGAGTTGTAGGACTCCCAATTCCCTGTCCTTGGGAGCTGCATGGCTCTCCTATAGCCCTTAACTGTCCTTGGGAGCTGCATGGCTACAGGTCCTTTTGTCAAATTTCTAAAATGTTACCCATATACAGTTTTTATTGACCATTGTGATTTTATCATGATCTTTTTGGAGTTACAAGGCTCCTACCCTGGTTTTACTGCTGATTTTAATGTCCTGTGGAGTTGCATGACTCCAACCTCCGATTTTAAAGACTGTGAGCTGGTGTGATGTTGTGCTAAAAACAAACCTGGGTGGAAGAAGAGGTGTGGAGAAATGAAGATCAGAAGAGAAGAAGCATGAAGAGAGAACTTGACGAACTGCATAAATACAAACCTGGGTGGAATGTGGCAGTGAGCAGCACTGTCATATTGCAATTGGTGCCACCTGTGAGTGACTCTTGGAGGAACTGTCATGCCACCTGTTGAGAGACTATTGAGTGATTGTAGTTGAAGCAAGGACACAGAACAGAGCAGACCTCACAGAGTATATGCATACTTTATACCCACGCCGCGCTATCACCATGTTTTCAGTCGAAAAACTCTCAATATAACTAAATGTTTTGAAAAGAAATTTGTGTTTCTGTCTGTTTTGATGCTCTGGGCCGCATTTCAAGACTTCTGGTTTCCATGGCAACAAAATCAGTAATTATTTTTATTTCTGTGATCTGATTTTTGGGAGATCAATTGAAAATTACCTCAGTTTTAACTGACCAAAATATCAAGTGTCTGCATGAAATATTGCTGAATTTAGGACCAGTTGGACAGAACTTTTGGAAAACCCCTCGTATTGACTGAGACCAAAAGGTTTGATTTTTAATTAGTCTGTTCACAGGACATCGTTCCAATAATCATACAATCCATCAAGATGGTTTTTAGTGAAGAACAGTCAGGTTTCTTTGTGCTTTTGGCCACAATCAAAACAGACATGTCGGACATCCGGAAGGTCCTGCTTTCAAGGAACATAACACCCATTCAACTATGAAAGATAATGGTGGCCCCATTATGGTATGGACTTGTTTTGCTATAAATGGGAAGGGAAAATGAACTATTGTTAATATCACAAGAAATTCTGTGAAATATCAAGATATGTGCTTAGAAAATGTAAAGCTTTCAATTGTAAGCCTGAAACTTGGCCACGAGTGGGTCTTCCAGCAGAACAATTACCCAAGTGCACAAGCAAATCCACTAAAAATTGAATAAAATCCCTCAAATTTAGGGTTCTGGAATGGCCTGGACAGTTTCCCAATCAAAATCGATCAGATATGCCTGGGTCAGATATGACAAAGTAGTTCTCGACAGACAACCCACCAGCTTACGAGGGTTAAGAAAATTCTCTCTTGAAAAATGGTTAAAAATCCCACAGAAAATCTGCCAATTGGTAACCCATAGCCATAAGAGGTGTTTGGAAGCAATTATTTTTGCAAAAGGGTGCCATACAAATTGTTGATTGAATACGTTTCAGAAGGGTTCAGAAACTTTTGAACATGCAGTTTTGGAGACTTTCATCATAAAATCACATTTAAATGTCATTATTTGCTATGAATATATGTTTACATAAAAAATATGGTGTTCAGCTGTATTATTAACCCAATTTAAAAGCTGTTCGTGCATTTGTTTGAGAGATGTGCACAAATAAGGTAAGACGTGCCAGGGGTTCAGAAACTTTCAAGCACAACTGTAGATAGATAGATAGATTCATATTGATTGACTGCCATATCCATTAATAGCTCCAATGGGCCCTTTGAAAAACAGTTTATCTGATAAGGTAACCCTTTAGAAACATATACTATAAATTTACAGCTCTAGCAATTTATCTGAAGAAGTCACTTTTTTTTCTCAGTGCCAGAGTGGACCTATGATGTCATAGGTGGATACTCCATTGCCAAGCACTAGAGGATATGCAAAATTGGTGCTATCAATGATGCCATAGGTCAAACTGGCCAATAGCATCTGTTGTGGACAGTTTCATCATAGCCTTGCAGTTGCATCATTGCCGGAGCGGCCAATAATATCACAACAACAACTCAGGTGCAAGGTTGGACTACTCCTGAGGAGGGGGCACTCTGCTCAAAGCTGTCAATTGATCCTTATGTCTCCATATTAACTCTTGTGAACTGTGGTAACCAATAAACAATACAGGATTAAAGTAATTGTTGGTAGTTTTACACTGAAAGGAGCCACCAACAGAACTGCAAACTGTAAACACAATGCTTGACTTGGCAGCTCCATATCAAATCCAATTTAGATCAGAAGCATGTTGGTGAACAACTGTGATTAATTTCCAGTTATCCTATTAACCATGCTTGGTTGAATTTCAGGCACTTTTGGTATCACCAAATAACAAACAATCCCCCCTCCCACTTACACCTGAGTTTTTGCAGTGGTATCATTGGCTTATCTGGCCATGACATAATTGCTAGGCTATGATGAAGTTGTCTACATGAAATGCTATTGGCCAGTTTGACCTATGACACCATAGCTTGCATCAACGTTGTGTAGGTTCCAATGGAGTCTCCAGCTTTGACATCATAGGTCCACACTATGAAAAAAATGTATTTCTTCAGAGCAATTGCGAGAGCTGTAAAAAAATTAAATGTTCTATAAATTACTTGAATATTGATAAAGGATTTCATCTGTTAAGCTTCAGTCTTAATTTGAAGCAGGCTGAGGTATGCGATCTCCGAGCGCTCATTCTAGTTGTTTTTGAATTGTGATTTTACGAGTTGAATAATCAAACTAATTCCATTGTGCATTCCATACAATCAATTTTTATTTTTCTGTTACAGAGTTCTTTCAGAATTCGAAAACAAAACCATTGTTAAAAATCTGAGGATTCTTCTCAACTGTAGCCTGGAAAATTTGCCGTTTGAGTTTTTTCTGGATAAAGCTAATTACCAATCGACTGGAGCGAAAACTTATCTTCAGTGCATGGGTTTGCAGAGTCGTGCCCAATTTTTTGGATGTTATAGTTTCGTGCCTCCTCGATGCAAGAATCGTTATCCGGCGTTGAACATGGAACAGAGGTGTCATGAAATTTTGGAATTAGCTGCTCGGTCACACGGTCTTAATAAGTACCTGAACAGCCATGCCAACAAATCGGGAAATGTATCTGGAAATTTACTGAGCTATAAGGAGGCGGTCAACATGACGATGTTTGCCAGATGTCTTGAGCCGATAAAGAATAAACATAACATGTGCGTAAAGCCATTACAGCATCAATGTCAAAACTCCACCATCCGTGCCATTAAGGTCATCCGCAGTAAGATCCAGCTGACCTTGGACGTTCTAGAAGGTCATAACTCTTACATGATACACCAGGTCAGGGACCCTCGAGGAATTTTATCATCTCGGGGTACAGCTGGTCTGTTGACCACAAGTTATCTTGAAGAAGCTAAACTCATTTGTCAAAAAATGGACGGCGATTTACAGAGAGTTGAGGCATTACAAGGAACAGATCAATACAGGATATTATCAATGAAATATGAGGATCTGGCAACCAATAAAATTGCTGTAGCACGTGCGGTGTACAAATTTCTGAAACTCGCTTTGCCAGAACAAGTCAAACAATTCTTACGCAGCGTAGATGATGCTGACATTAGCAAAGAACAGACATTCGGAGTTATAAGAAAAAATTCCACTCAAACTGCTTTCGCCTGGAGGCTGAAAATGCCTGAGGAAGTTAAGGAAGTCATTGCGAGCCAATGCCAGGAGTTTTTAACCAGGGCTCAATATGACTTGTGAAAGTACCTGAAATTGATATAGACTAAGTTCCAAATTATTAGATCCCCCATAGTTTTTGTTGCATCAAATAATGAAGCTGTGTCACATATTTTCAATTCCTTCGAACATGGAACATTAAATAAAATGTGGGTTAACTCCTTTGTGAGGCCCTTCTGTCTTAGAAATTATATCCAATTTGGTTAATTCAACTACAGCAACACCTCAGGTCAGCATGTAAATGGTTGCCTTCCTGTGAAATTGATATTTTACTTCATGGAGATTTTAATTATATTATCATAAAATACGTGCTGTTTCCTGTTTTAAAATTTTACAAATTTTGTTTTTGTTTACCTTTTATGACGGTTGCTTTGTGAATCAGAGTGATTGTAAGCTAAGAGCTCATTCATAATAAAGGAATTTTCTCTTTCTTTCTTTTAAAAATTCTGATTTAGAGAACTTACATTGATATAAACAGGTTATTCACCACGGGTGGGAATATATGATTTATCATCCGAGGCCTTTAGGCTGAGGTGTGATAAACACATATTCCTGGTCCCATGGTGAATAACCAGCTTATACCATGAGACAAACACTCAAACAGTCAAACATGAGAGGATAACTGGACAACAAAGAATATGGGAATTATTCCCCTGAAATACTGTAATGTGATTGGCTGACAGAGGTGTCGAATGGTGTAAATATGAGAGACATCCCTGACCCTTCTCCCACTAAAGTCTCAATCATTCTTTAAATTACAGTTTTGACATTCGCACTGCGATGCTCAAGAATAAACGTTTATCAGAATAAACATTTTCATTTAACAATGATATTTTTTAAACAATACTTGATTTGGCCCAAAGGGAAAATAGATATATTGACAAGACCAGCCCTCCAGTAGGTTGCATTATTAATCCCTCCTGTCTGTTTTGCCACCTAGTGAGGTTATTACCATAACTGACCTATGCCAGAAGTTGGAGAATGCTGTTGTGTGCTTTCACAAAAAATATGTGGTATTTAACCATAGTAAATTTTCATGAAATATACCTCTTTTTACATTCCCATGTTATATATATATATAGACTTATGAGTCAATTAGTATAAGGAATGTGGATTTGGAATTTGTTTCTATTAATCTCAGGGAGATTGTTTTTCATTGGAAAATGCAAGTTTAATTAGTTTAATCGGTCCAGATTTATTCCATCGAGACATAAATTTGTTAATTATTTTGATCAGATTTTGTAATTAAGATTGTCAGATTAATTGGTAAGCCAGGATCTGCATATTAGAATGTTTAAAAGACTGGAGTACCTGATCAATGATTAATATGTATGCCTACATATTTCCACATGCCAAGCTTGATGGTCATTTGACTAAAAAAAAAAAAACATTCTCTAAACTTTATCATGGATATGAATGACCTTTGTATGGCGTATCTTGAGAAGATTTTATCTTCTATTTGGATGATTAACGGTAGAAATGTTTTGGGACCATGATGGGATATTACCTTAAGTCTATTCATGAGTCAATTGGTGTAATGAATGTGGATTTGAAATTTTTTTCTAAAAATCTCCGGGAGATTGTCTTTTCATAAGAAAATGCAAGCTTAATTAATTTGGTCTGTTACAGATTAATTCCATAGAGGCATTTCTTAATTTTGATCAGATTTTGCAATTAATTGAGAGTGTTAGATTACCAAACGATTCATGATTCAATAAATCCAGAGAGACAATAAATCAATGGTAAGATCCTTCAGTTTTGTCAGGCATTGCATGCATTAAAGCCATATTTTGCCTTCACAGATATTTTGCGATCTCTGTTGGCTGATTATTTTGTCACCTTTTGTACTAAAACTTTCTTATCTCATTGACAACTCAGCTATTCTTTCTCAATCTCATTGGAAATTTAAGCCAGTCTCCTTTCTGTCTCCCTCACCTATCTCCTGCTGCCCGTCTCCACCAATTATGCGGTAAAAGTGATGACCTGATCGTCTTACTGTCTAAAAGGGAAAGCCTGTCAGGTCTTATAAGCACCTCATTGTGATGTCATAATGGGAGGGAAGATTCTTTTTGGTCATGTGATAAGTTGCGGTATCAAAGAGGCCTGTCTTTACAAAATATATCCCATGCCTTCCGGCTATTTATCTATCTTATCTAATTATCTTTCTGTCTTTCTTTCCATTTAAATAGGAGCACTGCTATAGGTTAAAAATATATATTATGGTTGATTGATACTCAGAAAAAAGAAGTAGTCTATTAAAGTCTATGCCCAATCCAGGTCTCTCTGGAAGCAGTCGCCATGGCAACGACACAATGACCTTTACAATACTAACCTAGAAAGCAGGACCTGAATGCTTTTCCAAAGGGCTTCGAACCACAAAAGCACTTTCTCTAAGTGATTGTGTTAAATCTATACTCAATCTTATAAAAATATATCATGTCACTTGGCTTCAACAATTAGTCCATAGAATATAACAGCAACACTACTTTTGAGGGCGCTATGCAATTTGAATGGCCCAAGGTGATGTCCAGCTAGCAGCCCAAGTGGTTCAAATCTGCACGAGCAGCGCGAGGGCTGCTGTGCAATCACGAGGGCTGCTGGACATCACCAAGGGCCATTCAAGCAGCAGAGCGCCCAAATAAAAAGCAGTGTTATTACTATTATTATTCACTTACTAGGTTTTTCTGTTCTGATTTTCAACCAAGACCTGTCAATTCAAGATTCGCATTAAATGAAGTGAACAAGGGCTGTTATTAACTATAACGGCCCTTGGCCATATAAACAAGGGCAGTTATTGACTATAAAGACCCCTGACTTTGTAAACAATGGCCGTTATTGAGTAAAACAGCCCCGGCCTTGTAAACGAGGGCTGTTATTGACAATATTGGCCCTCGGCCTTGTAAACAAGGGCCGATATGGAAAATCACTTAAATCAGCGGTCCTCGCAATTTTGCTAATGCTCTAGTAAACGCCCCTGCAAGTGGACAATAATTGCACTTTGTAAAAAATATAATGGAAATTAAGAAATTTACTTTTTTATTTTTTTCTGTGATTTTTTTTAAAGAAAAGACTAAGATGTGATTTGGATAACCACATTGCTTTTTAAAAGTTTCAATCACAACGACAAAGAAATAAAAATCTGGTGGAATTTCGTTTAATGTCAAACAGATTGCTATTATAATGACCCAAGAGGAGAATATTTACTGCTTCTTGTTTGGCTTACCATGGTTAATTTGTCAGCTTCCCTTATAAATGCCTGGTAAAAGGTAACTTTAGTAAATAGGCTAACTGGGCTTGAAGATTTTCTTGAATGGGGTTACTGCCAAAAAAAAGGCTTCTCTACAGGATGCCTTTCTTCAGGTGGTACTGAATGGATTTGTTCATGGTTCTATTCATTACCTGGGCAACTCAAGATTGATGAATGTTTCTGTGACATGAGTGCCTCATTACTGTGGTTCTTCCTTTCACTTTAGCATTATCAATGGGAATATATATGCATATACCATTCGACACCTCTGTCAGCCAATCACACGCCAGTATTACATGGAAATAATTCCCGTATTCTTTGTTGTCCAGTTATCCTCTCATTTTTGACTGTGTGAGTGTTTGTCTCAGGGTATAAGCCAGTTATTCACCATGGGATCAGGAATATGTGTTTATCACACCTCGGGCTAAAGCCCTCGGGTGATAAATCACATATTCCCTCTCCCGTGGTGAATAACCTAAACATATACACTGTAAAATTCGAAATTTTGAGTCAGCTTTAATGATTGAGTGAGACGGTTGCACAATTTGTATCATCCAACTAAGCTAGTTGTTTTAAGTTATGACAATCTGTCCATTTTCATGACTAAAGACTACAAGCTATGTCAGGTCAAAGGAATTGGGCAACCGTCGCAGTTAATCAATTAAGCTGACTCAAAATTCAAAGTTTACAGTGTACAGAACATCAAGCTGTTCCGAGAGTTCCTAATAGTTAAGAGTGCTTGTTTGCACAACCGCTGGCTCTGAGGGCGTGGGTTCGAATCCTACCCCGGAACTCAATTTAGTCCGAGCCCATGGGACATTAAATGGAGGCGGGTTGTATCCAGCGTTCTATGCTGGGGCAACTGAAAGACCCTGGGCATCCCTGAATTAATAGGGTATGTACCAGACTCACAGTCTTCTCGTCTTATCATCGTACGGCGATCGCCTGCCTCGATATAGCCCACTAAGGTGCTCCTGAGGCGTAAAACACAAACAAACAAATCAAGCTGTTCGCCCTAATCAGTTTCAACTCATTGCTCTGATGTATTAAACTTCAGAGGCAAATTTTATAGAAACAGGGATGCTGAACAAGATATTTGAATGATGAATTATCCCTGTTGACCGTTATCTTTGCGAGCGCTTTTTGATTGTTTGTAGAACACTTCATGAATCCATTTGTGGATACAGGTGTGATTTTCACAGAAAATGCTACTTTCTGCTGTATTAATGACCAAATTATAGGCTTTACAAATCGCCTTCATTATAAGATAATGTGCCAAGTCACTCTATTAGACTGAAATGACCAATTATGGCAGAAAATACCATTTTAGTGTCAGCTCTTAGAATATAAACTTTCCTGGTTTTCTACACAATTTTTAACTGAATCATTGCTCACTAATATTTTGCACAATTTGGTTTGCAGATTAAATAAGACTGATATTGAAAATAACATTTCAAATTACCATATTTTCATGTTTACTTGTCACTAATCTCCAGATTACTCTTGAGAATTTAGAGGCTTGTTGAATATTTTGAGTTGCCATTTCAAATCATATTACGTGGGAGTAATTATATTACAATCATATATGTAATGTTGTTTCTGCAGATACCTTTTGTCAAAATAGTGGAATAGTTGATTTGTAATCTTCCATCAGCGCAAATTGGCTCTTCTCATAATTCTCATCTCGTTTCCATTTTAGATTCGAGATTGGTGGTATGCAAATACTAAAGCTCGAATTTGGAAATTATTCATTTACAAAAATTAAAGGAAAATTATTCATCTAAATAGAGGCAATGTCATAGGCCTGTGATATTTTACTGCATTGTCTGCTCTTCTCATAATCTCTATCCATCTATTACAAGTGGGACTATACACTGTCATTCTTTTATTATCCAAAAAATCAATCTATCCCCATGTTCATCTCTTTGTGTCTATGTAAACTTATGTATGCCTACCTATTTGTCTTTCCGTCCATCTGTCCCTCTGTTTTTCTGAATTCTGATCTGTGGCTGTTTTATTTTCTTAATTTGGCATTGGCTGTTTCTCTTTAGTTTGCAAAAGAGGAAATTCCATTCTGTTGATGTATCTGTGCCTTGATTTATCTGTCTCTTACAGGTGATTTCATTTGTACGCGATTCTTGGGTTCTAGACCCACCAAATACATGACATTTTTAGTTAATCTGATTGGTTTAGAAGCAACAGAACGTCACATATTGGATTTATCAAACGTAGTAAGTGCTGGTTTAGCATTGATTCCACACAGCAAGTGTGAAAGACAAGAATCGCATGGTAATGAAATCACCTGTAATGGCCGCTTGGGTAGCAAGTATTTAAATATAAACATTCCATCCAACAGTTATTTTCTTAATTTGGCATTGGACACTTCTCTTTAGTCGGCAGAAGAGGGTAATTCAATGCCGATGAGCCTCATTTTCCTCTTCAATCAGCCGAAGGGCATGTTAAATTTGCCTCTCTGGAACTCATTAATTTTTGAATACTTTAAGTAAACACCCTGAAAGCCTAATGTCTGCCTTCAGGTCTGACACCAGAGGAGGCGTCACATGACATTCTGATGTTAAATTATTTCTGACGTCCTCTTAGCTCTGTGTGAAACCAGAAAACATTTTGCCGGATAATATTATCATGCTAATAAATTTTGCTGACTTCACTGGCAGATCATCGCTCAGGACAGATGTATCTTACATATACATGCCAGCGTAATCCATAAATGGCAAAGAGGAAATTGGTGTCCCAGTCTAATTTCTGGGAAAGCCTGTAATCATTCTGCAAAATGTCATCATAGATCATTGGCAGGTAGAGACCAGTCACTTTCCCATCTTCTTTGTTTAGTCTCAAACCTTATGCTCTGGTAAAGGAACACTTTCATTATATAAAACAAAATTAGAAATATGTATTCTTCAAAATGACATGGTTGTTTGTATTGCTTTTATATATACATAGAAAAGGTTATCCAATTTGATCAACCTCCAGATATATTTTCAGGTAGATACATTGTATGTACACTCAAACACAATATCAGTTATATTGTTAAATAACAATCTAGTACTTTTTCGTGGTCCAAAAATTTAAAATTGAGACAAGAAGCCCCAAGTGAATATTGGTATTTAATGAAACCAATATGTGGATTTAAGTCTACCAGACAAATGCTTCTTGAGAACACACCACCTGGATGTTACCGTGAAAATATTGTCTGGCATCTAGAGCTTTCGTAAGGGCATGAGTCATGACTGCTTGATTTGGATATGAAAAGCACATGCAGAAAATGATGACAGATTGTGAAAAGGCTTGTAGTAATCTCTCTGATCTTTTTACTGAATGATAACAGTTTACCACATACATATTCAACACTTTTCTATTCTACTGTCATATGCAACTGGCAATCTCTTTCATTTCTTCGTTTTTGAATGTTCAGTCATTGATTCCAAAATTTGCTGTAGTTCATGAGTGACGTGAAGTGCTATTTTATAGGCAAGTTAGCTTCATCTTTTCTCCAAGATCGGGTCGATCTTCTTTTAATGCAATTAGCAACCTGTCATTCTGTAACCATCATTCGTTTTTCTGGCGCTTTGTTTTAAATACCGTTTCTTGGAGACAAGTTGGATAAAAGACCTCTTCTTGGAAGTGCTTCTCATCTGTTGCCATGGAAATGTAAGAATGTTATTTTTACTTCATGCACAGGGAAGCATTTTCCCCTAAATTAGGAGTACAGTGGAACCTGCATTATAAGACCACCTGTTTAAAAACAGACTTGCCTTATGTGACTGCCTTCCTCCCGTACTTAGTAATATTTTTAGTGCATTTTATATCCCGGCAAGAGACCGCTTCATGACCGCAAAAAGGGGCCATCTGATAACGCCGGGACCACTGTAGTTTAATTTTGTCAGTAAGATTCCTTGAGTAGTGCTAATTGATGTTGCCAATTGTTCCGCAACTACTCTCTGCATGAATTGTGAATTACCACTTTTGTATCTCTGACTGTACTGTCAGATTGTTATTTTGATTTTAAACACATTTTCCTGAGTAAGAGCTGGAATCAAATTGGACCCAGGGATTGGGAACCAAGAGAGCTCCCAGGAAGGAATTTTCAGAAAGGACTGAATCAGCCAGATAAAGCTTGAGAAGGAGACAGTAGCTTGAGGTTCATTGGGAAAATTTTGGTTCCTGGAAATGGCACACTCGTCACATTGCTGAGAAGGTCAGTCTCTGGTTGTCATGGAAACACTTTAGAGAAGCTTTCTTTGTAATTGTATCTTGCTGTGTATCAGATCAACTTCAACCTATTCTGAGTGATATATGCCACCAATAAAAGTTTCATTTAAAAATATGTCTGTCGCTACGCTGTTTTGTAACTGTAGACATCAAATACATATCTATATCATTACTTAAAATGATATGAAAAAACCTCTTTGAAGATTTATCCATCCCCAATTTGCTGTCTTATACATTTGTATATAACTGTGTTAAGGTAGACACAATTATTTTGACAGGCAGACATGAAATGAGGTGTTCAAGGCTGTGTTGCTTGTAGTCTTCATGATTTCATTAGATTATCCCCAATTACAAGTAATCACAGGGCTGCTGTTCCTCGTCTGGCATTTCATGATCTAAAAGTTGTCTGAAATCTCAAATTAGACTTGTAACTTGTGTAATTGCTTGTAATCTAAAGTACCAACACGAAAATTGATTGCTTTGAAATACTTTTCACCTTGGCTGCTAGACGCATGAAAATATTTCCAGAAAATACGAAGAAGGTCCAAAATGGGATGCTGGACCAGATATTTGAATGATGAATTATTGCTGTAGCGTGTCATCTCTTCTTAAACTTTTTGATTGTTTGCAGAACACTTCATGAATCTATTTGTGGATACAGGTGTGACTTTCAAAGAAGATGTCACTTTCTGTTTTATTAATGACCAACTATAAGTCACTCTGTCACCGAAATGAGCAATCATAATCTACATTTTGTGTCAGCTCTCAGAACAAACGCGTTCCTTGCTTTCTATAGATTGTTTCACTGCATCATTTCGTATGAATATCTTTGCATATAGCTTGGTTGTTTGTTTTCTTGATTTGGCGTTGGTGGTTCCCCTTCAGTCTACACAAGAGGCATTTGTGCTCTGATGAAACTGTTGATTTGTGAGTTTGTATTTATAAGTCTATATCTACCTTGATAGGCCACTCAGGCATGCACGTGTTTTAATGTGAACCCCTATCAGTGTGCCTTGGCGGCCCAAAGCCGGTCCGATGCTGCTGACATCGGACAGATGCTGGGCCGACGCCGGACTGCCGAGGCACACTGACAGGGACATGCCTTTCTTAATTTGTCATTGGACACTTCTCTGCAGTCTGCAGAGGAGGGCACTCCAACTCCGATGAGCTTCGTTATCCTTTTAAATCAGCTGCCGAAGGGCATGTTGAATTTGTCAATCTGGAACTCATTAATTTTAGAATACTTCAAGTTAATATGCTGAATGCTTAATGTCTGCCTTCTGGTGTGGTGTGAGGGGAGGTGGCACATGATATTCTGAAGTTTAATTATTTCTGATGTCCTTCTAGCTCTTTGCAGAATCAGATTGTTGAAATAAGAAATAATGACACAATTTTTTTTGGAGGGGGAAGGGCAGGCTATGTGTTTTCACCTCTGGAGCACCTTATAGGGATATATCGAGGAAGGGAAGGATGAGGGAAAGTGTTGTCATTATGCTTATACATGACTCTGACAATGCTGGCTATATTTCTGAAAAGAAAACGACAGCACTTTAAAATTGAGTTAATATTGTCACATTGTGGACATAGAGAGTTACTGTGTCTCTTATACAAATGCCTAATGCCTACTGAATCAGCAAATGGAGCTAAATTGCACAGAGGAAATTGGTCTCCTGACAAATTTCTCGTAGAGCCTCTAATCAGCCTGCAAAATGTCATCGGAGATCATTGGCAGGGAGAGGCCAGCCACTTTTTGGTCCTCTTCATTTTGTCACAAACCTTGTGTAATGATGAAGGAACGCTTTTATGTTTATAACAAAATCATTTAATCGAATCTACATCATGGCTTTGTTATGCGTATTGCCTTTATATTTAATTACATTTTGATGAACATTCCCATATTTTCTGGTACATGTGTACTGACAAACAATATCACTTATATTGTTAAGTAACAATCATCGTGATCTAAAATGTAAAATTGAGACGAGAAGCCCCAAGTGTACTTTGGTATTTAATGAAACCCACATGCTGACTTGAACAGTCTGCTAGACAAATACCTCTTGAGAACACACCACCTGGATGTAATCGTGACAATATTGCCTGAAATCTAGAGGTTTTGCAAGAACATGATATGAAAGACACATGCAGAAAATGTTGACGTCAGATCGTAAAAAGGTTAGTAAGAATCTCTTTGACTACATGAAATGGTTTTAATGAATAAGAAGAGCTACTACATAGGCCTCACATTAGGGTGGTCCACATTCCAATGGGAAAAATCAAATCTCATAATACCCCCAATTTGAAAGTGAAAATTGATGACCACATAAGTAAAACAAACACATGCAAAATTTCAACCAAATCGATTAATGTTTAGAGGTGGCACAAAGCCCTCGAAGTTTATAATGTAATTCCTCATTCGTGTGACTGAAAAATTGGTCATTTTCCCAGATCTTTCTCAGAAGTGAATATTTTTTCCTGATTTTTTAGTACATGATAAAATTGGCATGGCAAAGTAATATCTGGGGGTTATCTTTTATTTATTATTTGTAGTAAGTGAAATATTTGCCTGTTTTTATGAAAAAAGTCTTAATAATTAGCCTATGTAAATCTATGCTAACCTGCTATGAAGCATTATAAGCCAGACAGAATATTAGGAAAGCAATGGGCATCCTGTTCATACTAAGAAAAAGGATACTTGATCAAAATAATATGCTGTTATAGCAAGATTTGCAAATACCGATGATTTCGAGGTCTGCTGATGAGCAATCCTATGTTAAACTTCAACGGCTTTGTGCCACCTCTAAATATCAATTGATTTTGCTGAAATTTTTACACAATACCTTCTATCCATATGACATCACAATTCAAGTTTCAAATCAAAGAAATTCAGAAGAAAGTGTTTTTGGACCACCCTACCTCACATATTGGACTAATTTTCTATTCTACAAGTATTCTGTTTTGTGTAATTCATTGAAGACTGTTACTGTGAAATCTCTTATTTTTAGAATGATATTAGTTCAGTTATAAGTCCAGTTATGAGTTTCCTTGTTACATTTAATCTGCCAATCTCCTTCATGATTTGTTTTTTGATATTTATTTATTGATTGTCAATTTTAAAGATAAGTCAACTTTCTTATCTTTTTGTGGAGATCGGGCTGATCTGCTTTGAATGCAATTACCAAACTGCATTATGGTAAACTGTATCACAATTAGTTTTTCTAGCTCTTTGTACAAGATAATCTTTCTTAGATTCTGTCATTAATTGCAGCAGGAGGCAAGGATGATAGAGGCCCTCTTCCAGGAAGTGCTTCTGATCTGTTGCCATGGAAACATGAGAATGTGACTTGCACTTTATGCACACTGGATCATTCTCTCTCAAATTAGGTGTAGTTCCATTCTTTTAGTAATATTCTTTGAGTATAGAGCTATATGATGTTGTCCAATATTCCACTACTACTCTCCCTATGAAAAGGTGCTGTGCCACTTTTGTATACACTGCTGAACAAAATTTTGAAAACAGTATGTTAATCATACTATGTTTATCGCCACTGCATTAGTGTTACACAAAATGGATTCTTGTGGCTCAGATTCTCCCTTTAGGCCTGTAATATTGAAATAGACCTGAGACCCATATTGGTATGAGTACATTAGTGAAAATAGCATTGAATGTCCAAAGTTGGTGTAGGAATAGGGGCGTTGTTTTCAAGTGAGTGGGCTTTAGCCATTGCTATTTAATTGAGATGTGCATCCACTGGTTTGGACCTATCCATAATTTTTAAAACAAACATGGTAATCTCAATGCAAGTCATACTGGAACTACCCATACTATGCCTACTATTATATAATTTCTTCCTATCATATAAAAACCATGCACCCACAAGGAAATTTGTGTGAAACCAACCCAATGGCTAGCAACGTACTCTTTCCAAACTTTTGGCCTCTAAAAGAGTGTATCTCTGACTTCTATCTAAAATGGCATTTTTAATTTAAAGTACACTCCCCTGTGTCAGAGCTGGAATGAAACCTGGGACCCAGGGATTGGAAACCCAGAGCACTTCCTGGAGTTTTCAGAGAGGACTGAATCAGCCAATTGAAGCTTGAGACGGAGTCAGTTGTTTGAGGTTCATTTGGAAACTTTTCGGTTCCTGGAAGTGTCACACTCATCACATTGCTAAGAAGGTCAGTGTCTGGTAGTCATGGAAACACTTTAGAGAAGCTTTCTTTGTAATTGTTTCTTGCTGTGCATTAGATTAACTTCAACCTACTCAGTGTATGTGTGATCTATGGCACCTAGGGTGTCCCATTTTTCGAAAAGTTTTTCGGATCAAGCTCCTCTTGGGCTCAGTTGTGCTCCTATATGTACAAAGTTCCTACGCCAAATTTCAGCCAAATCCATTAAGGATTAGACCCCCCCCTACCACCATCTTTGGAGGGCCCTTTGAGAGACCCAAAAATGACTATTTTCGAGCATAAAACGGGGCTATTTTCCTGCCTGAAATAATTTGATCCCACTGAAACTGGTCAATTAGGGGTTTTTGAGGGTTCACCTGTGATGATAATGAATCACCCAGAGGTCAAGATGATGTCATAACATGCAATAATTGGTCATTTTAGCCCTCGGATCCCCAAAATTGGCTGTTTTTGAGTATAAAAAGTAGATATTTTCCTACCTGAAATCAGTTAATGCCACTGAAACTGGTCAAGTAGGGGTTTCTGAGGGAGATGAGTTCACCTATGATGATAATGAATCACCCAGAAGTCACTATGACTTCATAAAATGCTATAATTGATCTATTCAGCTCATGGATTGCCCAAAATAGGCTGTTTTTGCAGGGTTTCCGATAGTGATTTTACACTGAACGACAAATTCAACAATACTCAAGTTTAAGTCATTACTGGACATGCGTCAGTCATTATACATTAAGTGATTTGAATTGCAGGAGGAAGTTGCAAAATTTAACATTTGCAAAGGGTCAGCTTTTCAATGCTGATGATATGTTTCAAATGTATGTAAGTGCGCAAAATCTCCATAAGAGATATGAAAGACACCAGTTGGTAGTGTATTAACAAAGCTTTGGTTGTACCAATTAATGACAAATTTTAAGAAATTAAATTTGAAATAAATGTGTACAGCTCATGTGCAATATTATCATCATGGCTGAATTAAGCTCATGGAATCTTACTCAATCTAAAAAAAAAACATATTTTAATACTATCCAAACAGGCTGAATACCCAGTCAATGCTATCCTCATTTTTGGACGACCTTTTTACATCAACAATGTGGCTGCATATTCTAATTTTGCTTACCACATCTTTGGCAGTAAGGCCAACCAATTTCTTGTCATGTTGAGATTCTGAAATAGTTACTGTAGTCATGATGAAGGTTTAAGGAAAGACTCAGGTTGAACATCATTATTGCCTGGAACTTGGGGAAGGACATCCCTTCCTGGATCAAATGCATCAGATGTTGTTCAATAACTTGTTAAAATCCTGGCTGCAGTAGACTGTTAAAAAGGCTGAGCAAAACCACAAGCTTCATCAGGTACCATAGATGATTCAAAATTAAAGATTTTACTTCATAGTCAACCGGACCCTGATCACCTGAAAATAAATTTTGTTGTGGTTCTAAAGCTAAGACACAACAGGAAGGTCACTGAAGCAGAGAACTAAATGTTGATGTGAAGATTATCACCTCATACATGCAGTTGCACATGGCTTGCCAAAGCTGAGAATATATTTGTTGTGCTGGCGAAAGTAAAGGAAAAATGAATGAAGAGAGAAGAGAATTACTCCATTTCGAGACATCGAGCGTACCTGACAGAGCTTTTGGTTGTGCTCAGCCTTTTTCACAGTCCACTGCAGCCAGATGTTATACATCTATTGAACATGTTGTTGAACAACAGCGGAACACTTTGTTTTCATCATTAACAAATTGTCTTGTTGCCTATATATGCACGGAATGAAGATGCCTCTATTGAAAAAGCTCAAGAAGGACATGGCATATGGTAAACCAAAACTAAATCTGCACTTAATTATGTGATGACAATTCATGTTCATGATAATATTCTACCTGTACAAGTGTGTTCAGTGTTCTGTCCTCAGAATTTGGTAAAAATAGGTAACCAAAATATGGTATAGTATGCTGCCAAATGAAATCATGCACCTTCAAGCAAATTTATCAATTGTTATGAGCAATCACATGTCGGAACTGTCTTTGACCCTTTGCAAATATTAAATTCCCAACCTACTTCCTCTAAATGAAATCAGTTACTGTATAATGAAATGCTCATGTCTAGAAATGTCTAAAACATTATTATTGTTGTTTCGTGTCAATCCACTGTCAGAAGTCCTACCAAAGCAGCCAATTTTAACTAACCTGAGGGCTGAATTGATCAATTATTGCATGTTATGAAGTCATCTTGACCTCTGGGTGATTCATTTTCATCATAGGTGAACTCAGCTCCCTCAGAAACCCCTACTTGACCAGTTTCAGTGGCATTAACTGATTTCAGGTAGGAAAATAGCTACTTTTTATGCTCAAAAACAGCCAATTTTGGGGATCCGAGGGCTAAAATGACCAATTATTGCATGTTATGACATCATCTTGACCTCTGGGTGATTCATTATCATCACAGGTGAACTCAGCACCCTCAAAAACCGTTAATTGACCAGTTTCAGTGGGATCAAATTATTTCAGGCAGGTAAATAGCCCCATTTTATGCTCGAAAATAGTCGTTTTCGGGTCTCTCAAAAGGCCCTCCAAAGATGGTGGTAGGGGGGGGTCTAACCCTTAATGGATTTGGCTGAAATTTGGCGTAGGAACTTTGTACGTATAGGAGCACAACTGAGCCCAAGAGGAGCTTGATCCGAAAAACTTTTCGAAAAATGGGACACCCTAATGGCACCGATATAAGTTTCATTTAAAAATATGTCTGTCGCTACGTTGTTTTGTAACTGTAGACAACTCTGTTCTCAAATACATATCTATATTTTTACTTACAAATAAAATGAAAAAAAAAACCTCTTTGAAGATTTATCCACCTCAAATTTGCTGTCTTATACATTTGTATATAATTGTGTTAAGGTAGACACAATTATTTTGACAGGCAGACATGAAATGAGCTGTTCAAGGCTGTGTTGCTTGTAGTCTTCATGATTTCATTAGATTATCCCCAATTACAAATAATCACAGGGCTGCTGTTCCTCATCTGGCATTTCATGATCTAAAAGTTGTCTGAAATCTCAAATTAGACTTGTAACTTCTGTAATTGCTTGTAGTCTAAAGTACCAACATGACACTTGATTGCTTTGAAGTCCTTTCACCGTGGCTGCTAGACGCATGAAAATATTTCCAGAATATACGAAGAAGGTCTAGCCTTCTTCCAAGCTATTTTCAATTTTCTTGAATAGTGAACTTATGCTGTACATTCAGGATGTCAAGGCACATGGCTTATCCAGTTTACTTAACTCTCTTGAAATATTAAACTTCAGAGATGGCGATCTCCTCTTTCTGGTGCAAAAATATGAGGTAAGAAAACAGGATGCTTTTTACTAATGACCAACTATATAATTTTTATAGCCTTTACAAATCACTTCCATCGTAAGATAATTTTCCAAGTCACTGTATTAGACTGAAATAAGCAGTTATGGCAGAAAATATCATTTCTATATTTTGTGTCAGCTCTTGGAATATACACTTCCCTTGTTTTCTACACAATTTTTAACTGCATCATTGCTTACTAATATTATACATAATTTGGTTTGCAGATTAAATAAGACTGATATGGAAAATAACATTTCCAATTACCTTTTTTCATGTTTACTTGTCACTAATCTTCAGATCACTCAAGAGAATTTAGTGACTTGTTGAATATTTTCGAGTTGCCATTTCAAATCATATCACGTGGGAGTAATTATATTACGATCATGTATGTAACGTTATTTCCGGAGATACCTTTTGTAATCTTCAATCAACACAAATTGGTTCTTCTCATGATTCTTGTCTCGTTTCCATTTTAGATGCGAGATTGGTGATATGCAAATAAAGCTCGTAAATGAAAATTATTCATATAAATAGAGGCAATGTCATCTAGGCCTGTGAAATTTTACCTTATTGTGTACTCTTCTCAGAATCTCTCTCTATCTATTAAAAGTGGGACAATACACTGTCAGTCTGTCATTATCCAAAAAATTAATCTATCGACCTCTTTGTCTATCCAGCAATTACTTATACCTACCTATTTGTCTATCTGTCCAACTGTCCCCCTGTCTTTCTGAATTCTGATCTGTGGCTGTTTTATTTTCTTAATTTGGCATTGGCTGTTTCTCTTTAGTTTGCAAAAGAGGAAATTCCATTCTGTTGATGTATCTGTGCCTTGATTTATCTGTCTCTTGATGGCCAATAACAGGTAGCCACTTATACTGTAAACATGCCATCTAACAGTCATTTTCTTGGTTTGGCATTGGACGCTTCTCTTCAGTCTGTAGAAGAGGGCAATTCAACTCCAATGAGCTTCATTTTCCTTTTAAATCAGCAGCCGAAGGGCATGTTAAATTTGCCTCTCTGGAACTCATTAATTTTTGAATACTTTAAGTAAATACATTGAATGCTTAATGTTTGCTGCCGGGTCTGATACCAAAGGAGCTGGCACATGAAATTCTGAAGTTGAATTATTTTTGACGTTCTCCTATCTCTGTGTGAAATCAGCAAAACATTTTACAGGATAGTTTCATCATGCTAACAAATTTTGCTGACTACAATTTGCACAGGACAGATATATCTTACATAGAAATGCCAGCATAATCCATAAATGGCAAAGAGGAAATTGGTGTCCCAGTCTAATTTCTGGGAAAGCCTGTAATCATTCTGCAAAATGTCATCATAGATCATTGGCAGGTAGAGACCAGTCACTTTCCCATCTTCTTTGTTTAGTCTCAAGGCTTCTGCACTGATTATTTATATAGAACAAAATCAGAAAAAAGTTGTATTGCTTTATATATATGGAAAAGGTTGCCCATTTTGATCGACCTCCAGATATTTTCAGGTAATATGTACATTCTAACACGATATTAGTCATATTGTTAAATAACAATCTAGTACTTTTTCGTGGTCCAAAAATTTAAAATTGAGACAAGAAGCCCCAAGTGAATATTGGTATTTAATGAAACCAATATGTGGATTTAAGTCTACCAGACAAATGCTTCTTGAGAACACACCACCTGGATGTTACCATGAAAATATTGTGTGACATCTATAGAGCTTTCGTAAGGGCATGAGTCATGACTGCTTGATTTGGATATGAAAAGCACATGCAGAAAATGATGACAGATTGTGAAAAGGCTTGTAGTAATCTCTCTGATCTTTTTACTGAATGATAACAGTTTACCACATACATATTCAACACTTTTCTATTCTACTGACAATCTGTCATATGCAACTGGCAATCTCTTTCATTTCTTCGTTTTTGAATGTTCAGTCATTGATTCCAAAATTTGCTCTACTTCATGAGTGATGTGAAGTGCAATTTAACTTCATCTTTTCTTGCAGAATGGGTTGATCTGCTTTTATGCAATTGGCAGCCTGTCGTTCTGTTATCATCATTTGTTTCCTCTCTCTTTGTTTTAAATACTCTTTCTTGGATTCAGCCATTTGATGCAGCTGGAGACAAGCTGAATAAAAGCCCTCTTCCTGGAAGTGCTTCTCATCTGTTGCCATGGAAACAAGAGAATGTGATTTATACTTCATGCACACAGAAGCATTTTCCCCTAATTAGATTTGCAATGTTACCTGCATTATAAGACCCCCTTGTTTTAAAACGGACGTGCCTTTAGAACTACCTTCGTCCCACGCTAAGTAGTATTTTTAATGCATTAAACACTTCATGACTGCAAAAGGGGCCGTCTTATATCGCCTGTAGTTTAATATTCTTTGAGTGCCATATGATTTAGTCTAATGTTCAGCAACTACCTTCATGAATTGTACAATGCCACTTCTGTCTCTGTCTCTACTCTCTGAAATGGTATTTTGATTTAGTTAATTTCCTTTACAAGTGTCAGAGCTGGAATTAAATCTGGGACCCAGCAATTGGAACCCAGAGTGCTCCCCCGGGGGGGGTACTTCGCGGACTTTTATATACGGATGCGCCACGGCAATTCTGAAAACCGGAACCATTTTAATCCGGAACCAACGCCAAAACCACAAACCATTTTAATCCTTGAGAAAAAATTTTGGCAACCATTTTAATCTTTATGATTCTGATACCATTGTAATTGTCTTTTCAAGCCGATTCTATCGATACCAAATACGTAGGGGTGGCAAAACCAGGGACCAAATTAATCTGAATTGCCAAAAAACCAATACCATTTTAATCCAAAAAGCCAAAAAACCATTACCATCCAGCGGCGCCTCTATATACACCTTTTCATAGTAAGTACCCTCCCCCCCGGGAGTGCTCCCATCTGAGATGTCCTTCAAGCCAAAAGCAAAAGGAATATGTGAGATACTTGACTTTTTCATGCCAGCTTGTATTCTTGAGAAGGAGACAATAGTTTGAGGTAGATTGTGAATTTTTTTATTTGGTTCCTGGATATGTCACACTGGTCACAGTGCTGAGACGGTCAGTGTCTGGTTGTCATGGAAACACTTTAGAGAAGCTTTCTTTGAAATTGTATCTTGCTGTGTATCAGATCAACTTCAACCTATTCTGAGTGATATATGCCACCAATAAAAGTTTCATTTAAAAATATGTCTGTCGCTACGCTGTTTTGTAACTGTAGACATCAAATACATATCTATATCATTACTTAAAATGATATGAAAAAACCTCTTTGAAGATTTATCCATCCCCAATTACATTACACTTGTATATAATTGTGTTGAGGTAGACACAATTATATTTGACAGGCAGACTTGAAAGGAGATGTTGTTCAAGGCTGTGTTGCTTGTAGTCTTCATGATTTCATTAGATTATCCCCAATTACCTGTAATCACAGGGCTGCTGTTCCTCATCTGGCATTCCTAAAAGTTGTCTGAAATGCCAAATTAGACTTGTACCTTGTGTAATTGCTTGTAAGCTAAAGTACCAACACGACAATTGATTGCTTTGAAATACTTTTCACCTTGGCTGCTAGACGCATGAAAATATTTCCAGAAATACAAATAAGGTCCAAAACGGGATGCTGGACCAGATATGTGAATGATGAATTATAGCTGTAGCGTGTTATCTCTTCTTAAACTTTTTGATTGTTTGCAGAACACTTCATGAATCTATTTGTGGACACAGGTGTGATTTTCACACAAAATGCTAATTTCTGTTTTATTAATGACCAACTAAAAGTCACTCTGTTAGACCGAAATGAGCAATCATGTTCTACATTTTGTGTCAGCTCTCAGAACAAACGCTTTCCTTGCTTTCTATAGATTGTTTCACTGCATCAGTTCGTATGAATATCTTTGCATATAGGCAGATACAGCTTGGTTGTTTGTTTTCTTGATTTGGCGTTGGTGGTTCCCCTTCAGTCTACACAAGAGGCATTTCTGCTCTGATGAAACTGTTGATTTGTGAGTTTGTATTTATAAGTCTATATCTACCTTAATAGGCCACTCAGGCAAGCACGTGTTTTCATGTGAACATGCCTTTTCATGTGAACATGCCTTTCTTAATTTGGCATTGGACACTTCTCTGCAGTCTGCAGAGGAGGGCACTCCAACTCCGATGAGCTTCGTTATCCTTTTAAATCAGCTGCCGAAGGGCATGTTGAATTTTTCAATCTGGAACTCATTAATTTTAGAATACTTCAAGTTAATATGCTGAATGCTTAATGTCTGCCTTCTGGTGTGGTGTGAGGGGAGGTGGCACATGATATTCTGAAGTTTAATTATTTCTGATGTCCTTCTAGCTCTTTGCAGAATCAGATTGTTGAAATAAGAAATAATGGCACAATGGTTTTTGGAGGGGGAAGGGCAGGCTATGTGTGTTATGTGTTTTCTCCTCTGGAGCACCTTATAGGGATATATCGAGGAAGGGAAGGATGAGGGAAGATGTTATCATTATGCTTATACACGACTGTGACAATGCTAGCTGATTGCAAATTGGGTATTTCGCAAAAGAAAAAGACAGCATTTGACAATTGAGTTAATATTTGTCAAGTTGAGGACATAGATAGTTACTGTGCCTCTTATAGAAATGCCTAATGCCTACTGAATCAGCAAATGGCAAATAGGAAATTGGTCTCACTGTCTAATTTCTGGTAGAGTCTGTAATCAGCCTGCAAAATGTCATTGGAGATCATTGGCAGGAAGAGGCCAGCCACTTTTTGGTCCTCTTCATTTTGTCACAAACCTTGTGAAATGATGAAGGAACGCTTTTATGTATATAACAAAATCATTTAATCGAATCTACAATATCCTACATCATGGCTTGGTTATGCATATTGCATTTATATATAATTACATTTTGATGAACATTCCCATATTTTCAGGTACATGTGTACTGACAAACAATATCACTTATATTGTTAAGTAACAATCATCATGATCTAAAATGTAAAATTGAGACAAGAAGCCCCAAGTGTACTTTGGTATTTAATGAAACCAACATGCTGACTTGAACAGTCTGCTAGACAAATACCTCTTGAGAACACACCACCTGGATGTAATCGTGACAATATTGCCTGAAATCTAGAGCTTTTGCAAGAACATGATATGAAAGACACATGCAGAAAATGTTGATGTCAGATCGTAAAAAGGCTAGTAAGAATCTCTTTGACTACATGATATGGTTTTAATGAATAAGAAGAGCTACTACATAGGCCTCACATATTGGACTAATTTTCTATTCTACAAGTATTCTGTTTTGTGTAATTGTTTCCTTGTTACATTTAATCTGCCAATCTCCTTCATGCTTTGTTTTTTGACATTTATTTATAGATTGACAATTTGCTGTATTTGGTGACTTCATGCATACTTTCAAAGACAAGTGAACTTACTTATCTTTTCGTGGAGATCGGTCTGATCTGCTTTTAATGCAATTACCAACCTGCATTATGGTAAACTGTTTCACAATAAGTTTTTCTAGCTCTCTGTACAAGATGATCTTTCTTAGATTCTGTCATTAATTGCAGAAGGAGGCAAGGATGATAGAAGCCCTCTTCCAGGAAGTGCTTCTGATCTGTTGCCATGGAAACATGAGAATGTGATTTGCACTTCATGCACACAGGAGCATTCTCTCTTAAATTAGGTGTAGTTCCATTCTGTTAGTAATATTCTTTGAGTAAAGAGCTATATGATGTTGTCCAATATTCCACTACTACTCTCCCCATGAAATGTGCTGTGCCACACTCTAAGACCCATATTGGTATGAAGAGATTTTTAGAGTAAATTAGTGAAAATAGCATTAAATGTAAAAGGAAGGTGTAAGAATAGGGGTGTTGTTTTCAAGTCAGTAAGGTTTAGCCATTGCTATTTAATTTAGATGTACATCCACTGGTTTGGACCTATCCACAATTTTTAAAACAAACATAGTAATCTCAATGCAATTCATACTGGATCTACCCATACTATGCCTACTATTATATAATTTCTTCCGATCATATAAAAATCCATGCACCCACAAGCAAATTTGTGTGATACCAACCCAATGGCTAGCAACATACTGTTTCAAAACTTTCGGCCTCTAACAGAGAGTATCTCTGACTTCCATCTAAAATGGCATTTTAATTTAAAGTACACTCCCCCTGTGTCAGAGCTGGAATAAAACCTGGGACCCAGGGATTGGAAACCCAGAGCACTTCCAGGAGTTTTCAGAGAGGACTGAATCAGCCAAATGAAGCTTGAGACGGAGTCAATTGCTTGTGGTTCATTGGGAAACTTTTCGGTTCCTGGAAGTGTCACACTCGTCACATTGCTGAGAAGGTCAGTGTCTGGTTGTCATGGAAACACTTTAGAGAAGCTTTCTTTGTAATTGTATCTTGCTGTGCATTAGATCAACTTCAACGTACTCAGTGTATGTGTGATCTATGGCACCAATAAAAGTTTTATTAAAAAATATGTCTGTCGCTACGCTGTTTTGTAACTGTAGACATCTTCGTTCTTAATACATATCTATATCATTACTTAAAATGATATGAAAAAACCTCTTTGAAGATTTATCCATCCCCAATTTGATGTCTTATACATTTGTATATAACTGTGTTAAGCTAGAAGCAATTATTTTGACAGACACACATGAAATGAGCTTTTCAAAGCTGTGTTGCTTGTAGTCTTCATGATTTCATTAGATTGTTGCAAATTACGAGTAATCACAGCGCTGCTGTTCCTCATCTGCTATTTCCTGATCTAAAATGTATGTATGTATGTATTTTATTTATGGGTGCCAAAAAAAGCTATTAGCTTATCGAGCTGGCCCCCAGAAAGGAAGTCGATTACAAAGTAGAATTGATAATGTGATATGTTTACAAAAAATATTGAAAATAATGAAATATGGAGAAAATAAAATTTCAAATGTAATGGAAATAATTTGTAAAACCTTGAAAAACTAGCATTGGAAACATAAAATATGAATAAATAAATAAATAAAATTCAAAGATTCCTTTACTTAACTTAGTCAGAATCGGCCTTGGTAAATTCGAGACAGTCAGATCAATATAAAGAAAAATCTGTTGATTCTAAAAAGAAGTTCAGATATTTTGAAATTATTAAATTTTCTTGTTAAAGTTTCTGTTTTCACGTTGATGCAGTTGTAGAGGGCACCGGATGAGATTCGTTGTTGGTTATTTTTGCTTGGAAAATTTTTAGATCATCTTTGTTTTCAATTGTTATTTTCTTATTTTCTTTTGTTTTACAAATGATGTTCAGATCTTTGGTCCAGGTGGCTTCGATTTTTCCTGATTTCTTCAATGTTCGACATTGGTAAAATAGATCTTGTTCTTCTTTACTTAAATTCTCATTGATATATACTCCTGTACCTTTGAGTTTACTGCGCATGTAGTATATTTCCTGTTTCCTCCATGCATTGTTGAACTTTATTATCGATACATTGGTTTGTTTCTTAACCTCCTGCTCATTTGATTTTTGTCTTCGTAAAACTTTAAAAGAGTATTCCAGCCTGTTGATGTCTACATTCATTTTTTTCTTGATGGTGTTAATAAATTCAAGCTCTGCCTGGTCTTTGTCCGAGCTCAATCCCAAAATTCTTAGTTCATCAATTCTCTTGTACTTTTCTAAATTTTCTGTGTTCATTTCACATTTCTTAATTTTCATTTCAAAGTTCTTCAGTCTTTGTTCCAAATAATTGATTTTTTCTTCTTGATTTTCAAGTTGGTCTTGTTGTCTTTTTATAGTTTCCTGTTCTAATCTATCTCTTTCTTAAGATCTTCTACAAGTGGTAAGATGGCATTGCTGACACTACTAATGAAATGTTCACTTTTGAAGCAATTCAGAATGAGGCTCTGTATACTGTTCATGGTGGCGTCTTCACTGTTGCTAGGTTGCTATATTGAACTTCTGATATTTTATTTTCATGTGAATTCTTTTCTGCCGCTGCATTACTGCATGTTTGTAACAGCCTCTTCACTGTACTGTCTGCCTAGCTGCGCCCCCTACAGGTTGTGTCAGAAATCTCATATTAGACTTGTACCTCGTGTAATTGCTAGTAAAGTAGAAACTGGAGAGTTTGTTGCTTTAAAGTGTTCCTCAGGCTAGGAGACACATAAAAAGTCCGCAGAATATACAGGGAAGATTAAGCCTTCTTCCACACATCAGACTATTATTCTTGGAATATTTGTAATCATTACTTCATCAGTAATCATAGATTAAATTTCTTGAAAAATAACCTTGTCCTGTATACAGGATAAGATGCCTATAGGCACATCTGTGGCCTATCCAGTTACCTGTAACTGTCCTGAAATATTAAACTCCAGAGATGGCGATCTCCTTTTTCTAGTACAAAAACATGAGTTGAGAATTAAAAAGAAAGCAGGATGCTAAACCAGGTATTTGAATGATGAATTATTCCTGTTGCCTGTTATCTTTACAAGCACTTTTTGATTGTTTGTAGAACACTTCATGATTCCATTTGTGGATACAGGTGTGATTTTCACACAAAATGCTAATTTCTGTTTTATTAATGACCCTCTATAGCCTTTGCAAATGACTTTTATTGTAAGATAATTTGCAAGTAACTCAATTAAAGTGAAATGAGCAATTGTGGCAGAAAATGGAATTTTGTACATTTTGTGTCAGCTCTCAGAATATACTACACCTTCCTGGTTTTCCACACATTTTTTAACTGCATCTTTGCTTGCAAATATTTATGCATAATTTGGTTAGCTGATTATAATGCTTGCATGAAATAGATCATTTCCAATACCCTATTTTCATGTTTACTTGTCAGCAAGCTTAAGATTTCTTAAATTTTTACATGAGAGACACTTGAGTGACTTGTTGAGTATTTTTGAGTTGCCATTTCAAGTCATATTTATATCATTTATTTATACACTCAGGGCACAGTACATATAAAACTACGAAGAACAGGTTATTACCAGTGTTCGAAATAAGGGGGGGTCAAGGGGGTTTTGACCCCCCCCAAATGCTATAAGGACCCCCTCAAATGCATTTTTTAGAGGGACCCAGGGGGGGGGGTCCTGAAAAAACCCCCTCAAATACTGAATGTGCATGATTTAATCCAGAAATGGGGTTTTCAAAAGTAATTTTCTAGGATAATACATGCTGGAAACACTCAGAATTCATTTCAGAGTACATTACATGTAGTCCTTTCTTAAACCCCTCAGCTTCTGGGGGCCTCCGGCGGCCCGCGATCTCCGGCTGCCCGCGCACCTCTGGCCCAAAAGCTTCGTCCCTTCGGGCCTTGCCAATGACAGACCCCCCAAATGACATGGGCTATTTCGACCACTGGTTATTACAATAAACATATTCTTTTCAAAATATGGCATGGCTATTTCTGTAGGGCTTGTAAAAGGGGCAATTCTACTCTGATGAAGCTGTTGGTACATCTGTGCGGTTCTGTATCAGTCTGTCGCTTTATACCTTAATGGGCACTTAGGCGTCCACTATTCTATTGCGAACATGACAGCTAACAGTTGTTTTGTAAATTTGGCATTGGACACCTCTCTTAAGTCTGCAAAAGAGGGTAATCCAACTCCGATGAGCCTCATTTTCCATTTGAACTAGCTGAAGGGCATCTTCGTGTTGCCTGTCTGGAACTCATTAATTTTTTAATACTTCAAGTAAAGACACTGAATGCTTAATGTCGGACACAGGAGGAGGTGGAACATCAAATTCTGAAGCTAAATTATGTCAGACATGCATTCTCCCAGCAATATGTAGAATGAGTTGTTGAAATAAAGAATAATGAATCAATTGTTTTTTTTTGGGGGGGGAGTGCGGGATGGGGAGGGTTTTACGCCTATCACCATTCTAATCTGACTGCAAAGCATGCTCATTGGATATCTCGTCACAGAAAAAAATAGCACTTTCAAAAATGAGTTAATATTTGTCACATTGTCGTCAGAGAGAGATACCTTTTCTCTCATGGCAATACCTAATGCTTACTAAAGCAGCAAATGGCACGGAGGAAATTGGTTTCACTGTCTAATTTCAGGTAGAGCCGGTAACCAGCCTGCAAAATGTCATCCGAGATCATTGGCAGGGAGAGGCAAGTTACGTTCCCATCATCTTTATTTAGTCTAAAAGCTTGCACTCTGATGAAAGTACATTTATATTACATCTAACGAAATGAGAAAATTGTTTCTTCAACATTCCATGGTTACATTCACATGTATTGCCTTTATAAATAGAAAAGGTTGCCCATTTTGATCCATTTTCAAAACTGTATAGCTAAAGCCATAAGGCGAAGTAAGTTCAAGTCACCAAGGATGTGAGTTATAATGCTGACAGCTCAGTTGGCAAGGCAAATCACGCAGTCCCAGCCACTCCGACACAATTGCCTAGACCTTTGTTAGACAATAGTTTCAATCATTCTTTGTCTCATTGTGATGTCTTAATTAGCCTACCAAGTGCAAATAAATAGAGGACATAATCTCCAATCACCCATCCACGTGTCTAGAGCTTTTACAAGAACATGACTTGATTAATTTGCATATAGGAAAGACACTTGGACAAAATTATCATGTCAGACTATAATGTATGAGATATTGTCTTTTTTTATCTAAAAAAAAAAATACTGATTTTTTAACTCAGGTTTATGTTTCATTGGGGCTTGTTATCTCTGACAATCTCCTTTTTCAGACAATTGAACTTCATCTTTTCCATGCAGTTAGGTTGATCTGCTTTTGATGCAATTAGCAACCTGTCATTTTGTTAAAATGCATTACAATTTGTTTTTCTAGCTCTTTGTATTAGACAATCTTTCTCAGATTCTGCCATTAAATGTAGCTGGAAACAAGAATGATAGAAACCATCTTCCAGGAAGTGCTTCTGATCTGTTGCCATGGAAACATGAGAATGTGATTTGCACTTCATGCACGCAGCAGAATTCTCTCCTAATTATAGGCATAATTCCGTGTCTCTGTTAATAATATTCCTTGGGTAGTGCTATTTAATATTGTCCAATTTTCAGCAACTGCTCTCTAAATGAAATGTGCTGTATCACTTCTATATAATACTAAAGTTTCATAACATATCCTGCCCGCCTTTGCATTAGTGTTTAAAAAAATGGATTCTGGGGGGTTGGATTCTCCTTTTATAATGTTGAAATAGACCTAAGACATAGATATTAGCATGAAGAGGACTTTTAGAGGTAAATTTGTGAAAATAGCATTTAATGTGAAAGGTTGATGTAAGAATAAGGAAGTGAGTAAGTGTTAGCCATTGCAATGCTATTTAATGGAGATGGGAGTCCACTCGTTTGGACACATCCACATTTTTTAAACACAAAGTAATCTCAATGCAATTCACACTGAACCTACCAGTAGTCTACCTTTGATGATACACTTTCTTCTGATCATTATAAGAATCAATGCACCCACAAGGAAATTTGTGTGACACTAACCCAATGGCTAGCAACATACTGTTTCCAAACTTTTGGCCTAGGAGTGTATCTCTGACTACCATCTGAAATGGCATTTTGATTTATTACACTTCCCCTGTGTCAGAGCTGGAATCAAACCTTGGACCCGAAACTCAGAGCGAGATACTTGTAATTAAAGTAAGGACTTTTCTTGCTGGTTGATACTCTCAGGGTGGACAGAGTCAGCCAAATTAGGCTTGAGAAAGAGACAGTAGCTTGAGGTAGATTTGAAAACTTTTTGGTTCTTGGAAATGTCACACTCACATTGCTGAGAAGGTCAGTGTCTGGTTGTCATGGAAACGCTTTAGAGAAGCTTTCTTTGTAATTGTATCTTGCTGTGCATTTAGATCAACTTCAACCTACTCTGTATGTCAGTGATCTATGGCACTGAGAAAGTTTTATTTAAAAATAAGTCTGTCACTAAGTTGTTTTTGTAACTGTAGACATCTGCATTCTGCAAAACAGATCAAGTTAGTTTTCTTATATATTTGTGTATAATTGTGTTTAGATAGAAGCAATAATTTTGACAGGCAGACATGAAATGATGTGTTCAAGGCTGTGTTGCTTGTAGTCTTCATGATTTCATTAGATTATCCCCAATTATGAGTAATCATTTGGAATTTCCCAATCTAAAAGTCGTCAGAAATCTCAAATTAGACTTGTACCTTGTGTAATTGCTTGTAAAATACAAACATGAGTGTCTGTTGCTTTAAAGTGTTCCTCAGGCTGGCAGAAATATGAAAAAAGTCCCCAGAATGTACAGAGAAGATAAACCCTTCCATCAGACTGTCTCTTCTTAGAATTATTACACTCTTTACTTCAGAGGTAATCACAAATTAATTTTCTTGAAAAATGGCATAATTCTGTATACGGGATGCCAAGGCACATTGCCTACTCAGTTTCCTTCAACTCTGCAGAAATATTAAACTTCATAGAAGGCGATCTCTTTGAGAACGACTACATGAAGTAAGAATTATATTACTAAGAAAACATTATCCTGGACCAGAGATTTGAATGATGAATTATCCCTGTTCCCTGTTATCTTTGCTAGCGATTTTTGATTTTTTGTAGAACACTTCAAGAATCCATTTGTGGATACAGGTGTGATTTCACAGAAAATGCTGCTTTCTGTTTTATTAATGGCCAACTATAGATTTTGGGCTTCACAAATCACTTTCACTATAAGATCATTTTCCAGGTAATTCTATTAGTCTGGAACACATTTTCATCTTCCACTGGTTAACCCAGCCCCAATTTGTGAATGCTGCTGGTGTAAACTCACAATAAAACACTTCTTGAGAGAATGTAGAAATTTTCGAGTACAAAGAAACGCACTGCTCCCAACAAACCGACTACAACTTCTTATACACAAACCAGAAAACAAAATCACATACCTTCACCAAAAACAGACAAACTATAAAATATAAGGAAAATATCAAAGCAAGTCTCGATATAGCCCAATAAGGTGGTGCAGAGGCGTTAAACCCTCACACACAAGCACACACTTTGTACATTTTTAAATGGAGTGCAATAAATAATATATACTTATGCCTGTCTATTAGCCTTTCCATCGCTGTTCACCTGTCTTTCTGATCTGTAGTTGTTTTATTTTCAAAAGTGGCTATTTCTTCTCAGCTTGCAGAAGGGACAATTCTGTTCTGATGAAGCTTTTGGTACATCTGTGCGGTTCTGTATCAGTCTTTCGCTTTATACCTTAATGGGTACTTAGGCGTCCACTATTCTATTGTGAACATGACAGCCAGCAGTTATTTTGTAAATTTGGCATTGGACACTTATCTCAAGTCTGCAAAAGAGGGTTATTTAACTCAGATGGGCCTCTTTTTCCATCAGCTGAAGGGCATCTTCGTGTTGCCTGTCTGGAACTCGTTAATTTTTTAATACTTCCAGTAAAAACACTGAATGCTTAATGTCTGACACAGGAGGAGGTGGAACATCAAATTCTGAAGCTAAATTATTTCAGACATGCATTCTCCCAACAATGTGTAGAATGAGTTGACAGAGTTGTTGAAATAAAGAATAATGACTCAATTGTTTTCGGAGGCGGAAGAGCGGGATGAGGAGGGTTTTAGGCCTATCATCATTCTAATCTGACTTCAAAGCATGCTCATTGGATATCTCATCACAGAAAAAGATAGCACTTCCAAATATGAGTTAATATTTGTCACATTGTGGTCAGAGAGAGATATCGTGTCTCTAATAGAAATACCTAATGCCTACTAGAGAAGCAAATGGCATGGAGGAAATTGGTCTCACTATCTAATTTCAGGTAGATCCTGTAATCAGCCTGCAAAACGTCATTGGAGATCATTGGCAGGGAGAAGCTAGTCACGTTCTCATCCTCTTTATTTAGCATGCTTAGTCTAGAAGCTAGCGTTTTGATGAAGGTACATTAACATTACATGTAACAAAATGAGAAAATTGCTTCATGAACATTGCTTGGTTATGTGCACATGTATTGCCTTTATAAAGAGAAAAAGTTGCCCATTTTGATAAACTTTCAAAAATTTTCAGCTTAAGCCTTAAGGAGAAGGCAGTTCAAGTCACAAAGGATGTCTGTCATAATGCTGACAGTTCAGTTGGCAAGGCCAATCACACAGTCCCAGCCACTCCGACGTGATTGCCTAGAACTATGTTGGACAATACTTTCAATCATTCTTTGTCCAAATGCTATGTCTTAATTAGCCTACCAAGTGCGAATAAATAAAGGACATAATAACCAATCATCCATCCAACTATCTAGAGCTTTTGCAAGAACATGACTTCCTAAATTTGTATGGGAAAGACACTTGGACAAAATTATCATGTCAGACTATAATGTATGAGATATTGTAATTTTTTATCCAAAAAAAAACATACTGATTTTTTAATTCAGGTTCATGTTTCATTCCTTTGTCAGACAATAATTATTGAACTTCATCTTTTTCATGTAGATCGGGTTGACCTGCTTTTAATGCAATTAGCAACCTGTCATTCTGTTAATATGAATTAAAATTTGTTTTTCTAGCTCTTTGTATAAGATAATCTTTCTCAGATTCTGCCATTAAATGCAGCTTGAGACAAGATGGATAGAAGCCCTCTTCCAGGAAGTGCTTCTCATCAGTTGCCATGGAAACAAGAGAATGTGATTTGCACTTCATGCACGCAACAGAATTCTCTCCTAATTATAGGTGTAATTCTGTGTCTCTGTTAATAATATTCCTTATGTAGTACTACATAATGTTGTCCAATTTTTAGCAACTACTCTTTCCATGCAATGTGCTATACTAATTCTATATATCTCTAACTATCATCTGAAATTACGTTTTTATTAATTTCCCGTGTGTCAGAGCTCACCGTCTAGCTGAATGCTATAACAAATACATATGTGTGAGAGCTACTGTTAAAGACTTTTTCTTGCTAGGTTATATTCTCAGGGTGGAGTCAAATAAGGCTTGAGAAAGAGACAATAGATCGAGGTAGATTCGGAAACTTTTTGGTTCCTGGAAATGTCATACCCGCTCACATTGCTAAGAAGGTCAGTGTCTGGTTGTCATGGAAACACTTTAGAGAAGCTTTCTTTGTAATTGTATCTTGCTGTGCATCAGATCAACTTCAACCTACTCCGTGTTTTGAGTGACCTGTGGGCCGTGGCACTAAGGAAGTTTTGAAAAATGTGTCTGTCCCTAAGTTATTTTGTAACTGCAGACATACCATTTTTCTTCTTCATTATAAATGATCTAAGAAAACCTATTTGAAGATTTATCCCCAATTTTCTGTTGTATATGTTAAGGTATAATTGTGTTAAGTTAGCAGCAATAACTTAGACGGGCAGACATGAAATGAGTGTTGAAGAATGTGTTGCTTGTAATCATCATGATTTCTATAAATTATCCTGTACTTGGCTGCAAGACATATGAAAAAATTCTCCAGTGTACCGTAATATGGGGTGAATCGGGACACTGGGGTGAATCGGGACGGAACAGGAAAACGTTGTATTTGCTAAAAAAAATAGCTACTTCTAATTGCCTCAGGAATTTGATTTTTGGCACATGTATAGTACACATACCAGCGCATATTGTGACGGAATTTTATATTTTTAACTGCAGGCACTGAGGAGCTGCAGCACTTAAAAGTTAGCCCCACCGAAATGACATTTTTACATGCTAGTCAAAACTTTGCCTGTACCATAAAAAGTACTAATACTACAGCAACCAAACTTGCAGTAAACTTTAAAATCAGTTTAAAATGGTTGTTGGGGACCATAATTACAGACTGGATGTGGGATGACGTAGGTTTGGTCCTGGGTTCAGAACCAGGTCAATGGCAAAGTTTCAAGATTTACCCAAAAAACCCTACTAATTTTAATTTGAGTGTACTAGCGTTGGCTTTTTAATTAATATTATTCAACCTGGCATCATTTACAGTGGATTTAGTCCAGAATTGCCAATTACTAGAATTTTTTTTATAAAACCGATTTTTTAATTAGTTTTCTGTCATTTATTGTATTTTTAAAATATGCATATTATCAATGAAATTAATTTCAGATTTTCCTCAAACAATTTTTTTGGCTTGCAGAATATGTTTTCTAATATTTATTGACAACCAGCAGTCACTGAAAGAAGGTAGAGAGTATTGATTGTGGAGATAATGGACTGTCCCGATTCACCCCAAAGTAGGGGGTGAATTGGGACAGTGGTTTTCTGGGCCTTGATCATTGGAAATTTAAGATATCACTTGAAGCTCCAGGGCTTAGTTAGACCTTTTGCCTGGACACAATTTGACACCATATTTCGACTTCTGGGTTGATTTGTGGCCATGCTATGACAGAAAAAAGGCCAAAACTGTCCCGATTCACCCCATATTACGGTACACCAAAAAGACTTAGCCTTCCATCAGACACATTTTCTGGGAAGTTTTGTACTCCAAAATTACTTCAGGTGTATCACAAATTAATTTCGTAAAATGGCAAATTTTAATACTGCGGCCAATTTCCAAGAGAATTATATTGGAGTTGTCTGTCCGTTGGTAATTAAGCCGAAGCTGAGAATAAAAAGACTCAGAAAAAAAAATTCTGGTGATCAGAAAACCTTAGCTGTTCCTTTTAATGTCTGCCATCAAGACAAATTCAGCTGACGAACCTCCTGTTGGGCTTTTATCTTCATATTCTAGTTTTTTTGCAACTTGTTTCTCTTTTTTTCATTCGTTGAATGTTTCCCTTAAATGAAGCTGATGACAACATGGCAGGAGGCCCTTACAGGAAGTATTGCCATGGAAACACAAAGAATGTAAATGTTCCGAGAAGCAATATCTCAAAATGATTGTGATGAGCCGCATGCATGAGTACGTGAGGTGAAGTACCTGCCCCCTTTGAGATGAATAATGTGCTTGTACTTATATTTGATACATGCCAATGTCATCATATTTAATGTGATTATTTACAAGAGTCTGGAAACCAAAGCAGCTGAAGTTGTCTATCACAGCTGCTCTTCTGTGTAGACCTACTAGTAGATTGGAATGGGAAATTTTCATCTTATCCACAGGAACAACCATCCTTTTAAAGATAGCATGACAAGGCATTCGAAACTTAAAATGAAAGACAATCACCAAATTACCAAGGGTTTTTTTTTACACCTGTCCTTCATTAAACTATTATACATGTCTCAAGAGATAACCTTATTTATTTTTTTTACATGATTGCATGTTTAGTTTGCCTGAAGATCCAACCTTGGATGCAGGCGATGTTTCATTAATCACTAAATTTCATGATTTGATTCAAATTTTTATTGCGTAACTTGCAAAAAATTTGAATTATTAAAACTTGATTCCAGAAATTGTGTCTCCGATGGCTTTTTATGTTTTGTCCAGTACTTCAAGGTGTAGTCAAGGGACCAGCATTAACCCAAGTGACTTATTGATTAAAAAACAATCACTACTTCAGTTCTAGATACTTTTAAAATAGATTGGGCATAGTGCACATGTTTATTTTTGGAACTATAAAATTCTCAATAGCCAGCTTGGATGACATTTCATGTGAGCTTGCTTCCCCCCCAGAAAACAGTGAAGAAAGTGAAGCCTAGGATGAGTATAAAGCCCCACTTGGACAGATTTATTGTCTAGTTTGTACCTACACATTTATCTTCTTTGGCAAATAAAAAAGGAAGGATAAAAGTTTAAATGGTAGAGAGTTCTGTTACTGGAAACCTGAGAAAAAGTTTCAGTTGCTGATGAACACTTCAGACAGAACGTGTGTAATTCCCTAAGGAAATTGGTATTGGCTTAAATTTGAGATCTATCGGCACCAGGGTAGCTAGCACCAACAGTTCTATCTTTTAAAATTCTCTACCTCCTGCGTGAAGTGGGTGTTGTTTGTTGTCTTTTCGGCTTGCGGTACCAAGTGCGCGGCCGGATTGTTTTGAAGTCACCATTCCTTGTTATTGTTATATAGTGTCTTGCATACGTTTTAAAACCTACATACTTATTTTTTTTTTACCTTTAAATCTACTTTCTTTGTATATAATTGTGTCTACTCTTGTGTTTTTGTGCGTCCTCTGTAAATTATGTGTGTCTTACTGTGTCAGGACCTCATTGGAAACCAGTGTACACTGAATGGGTCATCCTGGTTAAATAAAAGATTTTTGACTTTGACTTTGACTTTGATACTTATGCAGCTTATACACACTTAGTCGTGGTACATGCACTGGATGCCAAAATTTCTTGCTTGCTACATTTTGAAATATATATATATCTATATTTATCTGTGTATCAACTTGTCTATGTATAGCATTAAGACACTCATTACAACTTGGCCTCAATTCCCGAATGTCAGGTCTTTGGAGGTGTCCTTGCTCAATTTGTAGAAGGAAATTGACTGTTTTCATTGTCAATACCAAACAATTTTATCGATAATAATTTGTAAATCAACTATACAGCTTTTCAGCTGTATATAATTTCAGGTACTGTAGAAGACATATTTATGTCAAATAACATTTGTGTGACATTTGGCATTTATTATTTTTTTTGGGGTAATATGGCCAACTGTCCAATGGATTGGCAGTCATTCACTCCAAAGAAAAACTATATACATGTATCAGCAGCCTTCTGTCATTCAGTAAACACCCCCTCCCCTCATTTAAACAAATTAAGGTGAAAAGCAACTTGGCATGCCCTTGTCATTCCAAGGAAAACTTTTCAATATGTCAACAAACTTTTGTCATTACGGAAAAAAACCTTCAATTTAAGCACATTTGGCTGACAAGAAACCTTTCATGTGACAAGAAACCTGTTGTGGTTTTCATCTCACTTTTGTTTTTTCAGAAGTTGCTTTAATGAAGCTGAAGGCAAGAAAGAGGCCCTTACAGGAAGTATTGCCAAAATCATCTAAATGGGAAGTTTGACATTAATAGATATGTGTTGTATTGTACAATCTCAACATTGGAAAGATGACCTGAAAAAATCATATTGAAAATTCCTGAATGACCAAAAAAAAAAGAAGCAAAACCTGCAAGTGCTATAACCACTTCTAACGAATATATGTTAGTGCAAGGATAAAAATGAAGCCTGAAAAAAAGTAATTGCACAATAATATATGCGCAATTTTAAGATACATCTACATTGCAGGTGACATAACTGCGGATGGATGAGGTGCACATGAGAAGAAGGTCTTCCCTTAACTATGGTAATGTACGAGTAAGTGAAAAGCTTGAAAACAACAATATTCATAATAATAAAAACGTTTTAGATTCGGTCAAAGTTTTCTGAAGTTTTTTTATAGAGGTCAAAGTTTTCCTAATTTTCCAGATCTCTTTTATATATACTACAAGTAAGCTGAAATAGACCAGAGATGATGTACAGTAAACAGATACAACAACAACAACGAAAGCTTCTCTAAAGTATTTCCATGACAACTATAGACGCTGACCTTCTTAGCACTGCGAGCGAGTGTGACATTTCAACGAACCAATATGTTTCTCTTCACTTCCAGCTATTGTCCTGTTGTCTCCATCTTAAACCTTATTGGCCTTGTTTACTAATGTACAGTGAACTGTCTGAACTCGTGGCTTTTCTCAATTGGAGTATTGCATTGTCTGCTTCCCACTTGAAATAGACCTGCACGCAATACTCAAGAGAATGCTCCCAAGTGCAGGAAGTACAAATTTTACAGCAGAAGACAGAAAGTGGCTCCATTCAGTGGAGAACCGGAGATTATGTCCAATTTAATCTTGATGTCACGCAGTGTTTCATAGAAAGCTAACTACAAGTTGAATAATTGAACAAATGGTAACAACTTTTTTTTCTGAGCTCTTAGGGACAGTTCAGAATTTATGACTGGGGGGGGCGGGGGGGTATGGGAGTTTTGCCAGAACTTCTCGTCAAAAATTTATACCCCCCTTGAGTTCCCTGTGGATTTTTTGTACCCCACCCTTAGGTTTCATGCGTATTTTCAGTACCGCCCCTCGACATATAAAGCAATACATACACATATTGTTATACATGTGTCCCTTGTACAGTTAAGCAAAAAGATTTGTGGACTTTTGCGCGTAAAAACGCATGGTCAAGCTGAGTATATGGACGTATCAAACATTTTGTTTTGTTAAAATTTCTTACCCCCCTTGGATTTGTCAAAAATTAGTACACCCCTTCGAGCATGTGTGAAAAGTTAGCACCCTCGGCCATGACTCCCACACCCCAAGTCATAAATTCTGAACGGTCCCTTATTGGGAATAAGAGCTCAGAAAAGACCAGACGGTTACGTTCCAGGTTCCTGTCAGCTTAATTTCCTTTAAAGAAAGAAGAACGATTTGTGTAATTTCCCTAGAAAATGTTATTTTGTTAAACTTGAGTGATCTGCTGCAGACTTTGTTCGAGTACAGCAAATTTCTTTACTTGTTTTAGTTGCTAATGCACAGCTACGATTTGTGTAATTTCCCTAGAAAATGTTATATTGTTACACATGTGCCCCTTGTACAGTCGTGCTTACAGATTCGCGGACTTCTGCGCATAAAAATGCGTGGCCAAACTGAGTATATGTGTGTTTTATAACATTTTTGCTTTGTTAAAATTTATCACCCTCCCCCCCCCCTGGACATGTTGTTAAAAGTTAGTACCCCCTTTGGAACACGTGTGAAAAGTTAGTACCCCCTCGGGCAAAACTCCCAACCCCCCCCCCCCCCCGAAATCATAAATTCTAAACTGTACCATAGTACATATACACACTGAATGTCATGCACTTTGTAAATTGTATATGTGTCCAGTAAATGAGAGTTTACAATTGTAGTCTCAACCCCAGGTACATGACATTTCGTTCACTTCACTCCTTTCAAAAGTCATCTGCTAGGTTTTTTCTGAAGATTGACCAACATGTTGCACCGTCATAAATAATTTCTTGCTCAGTTTTGGTGAAATAGATAAATTCTTTTCAGCCAGTTTTGAAATAAATAATTTCTGATGGAGCATTTCTTACAGTGTGTCTCATATTGCATGTGAACAGGAATTTGGCACTTTTTTGGCAGGCTGTGAAAATCCAATGCATAATCTAGAAGCTGTGTAAATATTTACTGTGACTGGAACTAAGTCGAAAGTGTCGCTGCAGTGCATTTTTGTGACGTCACGGACTCACGGCAATTTAGGCCATTGTTATGGTTGCATCAACAATGTCAACAAGTGTGAATGTGCTGCCGTCGTCTGAAATTCCCGAAAATCGGCAAAAAAACGGCGATAAAACATCACGGAAACGTGATTTTCAAATTACAAATTGGCTGATCTTCATGCAGGTATGTGTATTTCTGCTGTGGGACTTCTGGAAGCTGAGAAATCAGGCCAAACGTTAGTTCGCATGTGAGATGAGACAGACTGTAATAGGTGTTACAGCCGATAGTTCTACTTGCCCGATATGCTAATCGGGCTGCTTTTTGCATGCCAGACACTAAAATAGGCATTTGTCATAATATCTACTCCCCTCACCATGCTTTGCCAATATCCCTCACAAAATATAAAAAAAAAGCAACCAAGCCACATTTTCTACTGATTTTTTCCATAAGTTCTACTGTGCTATGTTAGAAACTTTGTCGTACTTTATTTGACATCCATCTCTTCTACATCAAATAGTGTCAAAATAGTGTTTCGAGGTTAGGACCTATTTGGACACTATTTCATCTGAACTCTGGGTAGTCCTTGACTGCCATCTCTCCTACAGCACAAGAGGGCGCTCCACGTATATTGTAGAGCAGCACCAGAACAGCTATCAGCAGAGAACAACTGTCACAACAGTTGATGGTGAGCGAAAAGTGAGTGAAAAGACAATTTATTTAACTGAATAGTGAATATATTATAATAGTACGTCAACCCAGCAGTGCATGGAGCCTGTGCAGGGCCGTAGCCTGCATTGGGGTGGGGAGGGGGGCAGCTGCCCAGCCCCCCTGGAATTTGGCAGCAATTTTTTTGTAAAATACAAAAATTTCAAATATCTACAGTTTTCGGGGTTGCATATGTATTACTCTGGATCAGACTGCCCCCCCCCACTAGGATTCAGCCCAGGCTGTGGCCCTGCTACCCTGGAGGGGGGGGGGGTACTCACTATGAAAGGGTGTATATAGAGGCTCCGCTGGATGGTTTAGGTTTTTGGGTCTTCTAGGATTAAAATGGTTGTGGTTTTTTTTAATTAAGATTAATTTGGTTGCCCTTTTTTCACCCCCAACATGTTTGGTACCCTTAGAATCGGCTTCAAAAGACGATTATTATAGCATAATAAAATGGTTTGTGGTTTTGGCGTTTGTCTCGGATTAAAATGGTTTTGGTGGCACATCCCTATGCAAAAGTCCGCGAAGTACACCCCCCCCCCCCGGGCCCTGCTCTGTGACTTATCCATGCTGCATTTCCATTGTGTGGAAATGGGATGTTAATTTTAAAGTTACAGATTTTAAACTTGGCACGAAGACAGATGGAATATGGTGCGATATAAAACGGCAATAACAGTAGATTTAAATGAAATAAATTCAGTAACGTCGTCTTTTAAAGTGCGTCGATCGATCGTATGGCGAAAATCCAGCTGTCAGACAGGGGCATATCTAGAAATGCCTTCAGGGGAGGGGGGCATTTTCTGTCTCTTCCATGTTAGTTTTGGGCCTGAGTGGGGCCATGGTCCAATGCCCCCCCCCTAAATACGCCACTGCTGTCAGAAGCTGGAGTGACAAATCTAACACTAGCTATATGTTGGAGTTGTGGAGTCGCAGGTTTTTGGGTTTGGAGTCCTGACTCCCGAATTAATGTAATTTCCAAAAACACAGCTACAAAAAATGTGAAATTTATCGCAAATTTTACACAAAACTTCCTGCACAAGTATTCCTTACAGAATCTTATGAATTAAGATGTCTTTGGGGGGGGGGGCTTTCGACCTTCTGTGAAAAAAAAACAACTTTGTTCAGCACATTGAAAATAAGCCCAAAAAAAAGTTTGTTTCCACCTGTAGCTATATAGGGTACCGTTATGTTAAAAATCAGATCCAAAAGTTTGTCACAAGTCACTTATAATACTCAAAATGATGATAAACTTGTGTGTTTCTTCTTTTCAGTGACCTAGAAAATGTGGACTATTTTGCACTTTCGCCATTCTTCAAATTTACGGTAAGTTTATCAGCAACACTTGCTTGTCTGCCTGCAAAGACCTAATGAAACTGTGCTAATATACACTTAACTGATGAAATATTCCAAATACTGTAGCCATAATAGCTATAGTGTATGCTTCACAGAAGTGTTTGCAGGGTCCAACAACTTATTTAATTATAAATATTTTAAAATAGACAGCAGGCAATATGATTTCCTCCAGAACCATCACAAGACTTTGAAACTTATGAAAGATTTTTCTAAAGACGACCCGTGACCCACAAGTTTGTTACCATAATTAAGCAAATGAGTAATGACAGTTATTCTGTTTGAAAGTCATTGCCTTCAGCTTTAAAAATTGTAAAATTATTTTCCTACACTCTTTTTCAGGTACTGTCTAGATGAATTGTGAAAATACAGAAGTTGGGAGCAAAAAGAACGACAAAAATGTCTCATTTGGGAAATTGGCTCCAGGACAGACTTCAGCCCACCATGTTTGGGAAAATAAAAGGGGTAAATTGTTGTCTCAGTATAGTTAATACCAGCCATTTTGATTAATTGATATGTTATATATATACTGTCCGTCAAAGTTTATTTTTAAGTTGCCAGGCCTGCCTAACTTCATCTTAAAAAAACATTTGTTGACCTAAATATTTTCCCTTTTTAATTGAAATTTAGAGGTTTTCAAATTGTGTTTCTTTTACATAATTTTCCAAAATGTTCCTTCTGCGGAGAGGGGGGAGGGTTGGTCTAGTGGTAGCATGCAGGACTGCCAATCGCTGGGTCCAGGTTTCGAATCCAGCTCTTGCCGGGTCACCTGGGCCTATGTTGGATGGCTGTTTCAATCATCCTTCGCCTCATTGCCATGTCCTCCTCCTGTCCTAATCAGCCTACCAGTGCATAAATACAGGACGTAAAGCCATCCATCCATCCTTCTGCGGAGCATTGAGTTTCACTGTCATTACATTGTATTGTTGTTAGTTGAATTTAATGTGCTTGGATTTACATCACATTATTTCTAATTGTATCTTTTCAGAGCTGCAACAATAGATGGCATGACTGCAAATTTGGTTCATGGAAAATTGACCGATGACGTACTTTGGCAAATGGAACCTTCACAGATGTAGATTTCAAAGAGAAGCTGTTAATGGCATGAATTCTTAGTTTCCTGTATAACTGCTCCTTAAATAAAGTTTTCACTTACATTTGTATTAAAAGACATACACAGGCCTTTACATTTTTGGTTAAAATTTATGAACTGGTAAGCAAGTGACTTATATATTTAAAAAATGCTGAATATTTAAAAGCATGTGAATTTCATTTTTGCTGGATTGCAAGCACTGCAGGTTGAAAGTGTTATGGTGTAAAAACTTCGGCGTTTTAACGTTTGGCGCTACTGCGCTGTGCTTAATTGCACTTATAGAATAATTGAGCAGTGATTTTCATTTGTATTAAGAAACTGTCTACAAGTGGACTGCTCTTGCATTGCCACAGATCAGAACATATGCTGTCTTGTGTTGCCACCTAGTGACTAGTGTGCTATTCAGCGAGCTCCTGCGAGCGTCCACCTACTTTCGACCAGAGGAAGACACACAATTTTGTCTGGAAGACACCAGGGCTGTTTCTGAGTGTGCTGATGGCCTTGTCTACTTCCTTAGAGAATGTGATTGCCGAGTCTGACTCTGGTATACATCAATGTTGAATAGAAATTTTGTGAATGTGCAATGAAATTGGAACTATTTCTTGGGACAGGAATGCTGTAGCATAGGAAATCAACTTTTGTGCCAGGTGGCAGCAGCATGCAGTTCTCAGTTTCACCCGACTGATTAAGAAATATACACAGGCCTTTACATTTTTGGTAAAGCTATATGAGCTGCACTGGTTGGTTAATGCACTTTTCCGCCTTTTTTGGACAGCACTGAAATGCCCTCACATGAGGCTCAATTAAAGGCATTTGTGCAGTTTTACCCCAAATTTTTGGCGCCAGTAGTCTAAGAAAAATTTTGGGGGGGGGGGGGGGTTACTGTATCTTTTAATAGAAAAAGTGCTCTTTTTAGCTTAAAATCTAATAAAAACACAAAAACAGAGGCTGGGGGATAGGTGCATTTTAACAGTATAAATGCAAATAAGGTGTCAAATGAAAGCAGAGAAGTAGCACTATATGATGCTGGAGGCGCTTTTTTTAATTTTTGCATGCGCACTTTATGCTTGCCTATTAAAAATGCCAATAATGGCTCAGTTTCAACTAAAACCCCATGGAACAGGCATTAAAATCAAATTTTTTAAAAAGAAATGCCTCCGCCATCTTGCAGCACTGCTTCTCTTCTTTCATTTAACACCTGATTAGCATTTTTTTTCACATTTTAAGCTAACAATAGCATTTTTCACCATTAAAAAAAATACAGTGATCCCCCGAAAAAAATTTCCTTGACCTATTATATTCTGACTTACGCCAAAAAAATTCAATGAAATATATATATGTGAAACTGCCTTTAATACAGCAGCATTTAACAAAATGGCAGTGTAGCTCAAAAAGCTCAAAAGTGCATTAACCAACCTGAGTGTTAAGCAAGTGACTTATATATATCATAAATAATTCTGAATATTTAAATTCATGTCTTTATTGAATTTCTTTATATCATGGAAGCTCACAAGACATTTGAATCACCATATGAAATAACAATTGCCAACAACATCATGTAATATTTCACCAATTATAGTATATACATACTATTACATAGTATACAAACAAAAACATAACGAACACAACATTAACTGACATGAATAGACCTAAATAGAAATATTTTCACAATGGCAAAATGCATAAAATGAATAATCTTATGTCACTGGGATTTATTTTGTCAATGACTATGTATGTAGGTCTATAGCCGAGTCTAACTATCTCTTAACTAAACATTTGATGTCAAGCAATCATATCTGGTGCTAAGGAATTTGATTCACACACAAGGAAAGCTTTTGATACTGGACAAGAAATAATCTAAATACATATTTTTTAATGAAGTGTCTCTGAGAATATCAGGCATGTCCTGTTCGCATGACCATGCACCTCAGAATTTCACAAAATATTGCAGAGTCACACATTAACTTACTAAACCTTGAAAAATTTCAAAAATTTCTTTGGTGCCAATATTTTTTTTACTGTGGCCATTCAAAGTTAAAAGGTTTTCAGCAAACTTTTGGCTGATATTTGAAGTTCTTGGCAGCAAGAAATACCCCAAAATGACGCTTTCATTACCGTGACTTAGACTTTCCTTGCACATACAAAATTAATTTGATATTATTAGTGATGCAGACCGGACCGCCTTGGACCGGTCCGGTGCGCGGTCCAGCCCTGGACCGCCAAAATACCGGACCACCTACAAAAAACCGGTCCAGTGCTGGACCGGACCAGTAAAATGCCGGTCTGGACCGGTCCAGTGATTTTTCATGTCATAAAGAGTATCGCATGAAGTTTGTCATATCTAAAAATGAAATTTATGTCATATATATTGCTTAAACCCTGATTTTATCATAATTTTCGAAATGCCGAAGGACCGCCTCTGGACCGGTCCAGTAACAAAATCGGACCACCTCACCCTGGACCAGACCAGGACTGGACCACTTTTGCAAATACCGGACCACCCTCTAAAAGGTGGTCCGGTCTGCATCACTAGATATTATGCCTAATAATGTTCTCAATATACAAATATTTAAATAAAAAAGATTTCATCTAAATTCTGGCATTTGGGGTAAAATTGAAAATGACCCTTTTTTGTCATTTTCAAAAATCATACCAAGTTCAAAAATCAATATTTTCTATAGTGGACTTGAAGACTCGATCATTTTCACTCACAGCTTGGGAAAACATCTGAAATTTGGTGAATTATTGACATTTCCGTGGGGAAATTGAGATGCCGTGGTCTAGTGGATAAGGTGCTCGCCTGGTAACTCAGGTGCTCGCCTGGTAACTCAGACATTGCAGGTTCGAGTCCCGGCCATGGCATGGAGGAACTGAGCAGATCCTCCATAACTCTTTGCTTCACTCCACCCAGGTGTAAATGGGTACTTGGCTACAGGCAGTGATGGCGACTGTAGAGTGACTTAGCATTGTGGCGCCTTATACGGCTGCCTGGCTGCATACTCCCCGGGGAGTAGAGAAAGGCTCATGCTTGAACAGGCCTGCCAAGGGTGTAATTGTACAGTCTGTTGAGATGGACTCTGTCTATGTAATGGACATTAAAAAAATAAACATTTACATTTACATTTAAATCGGTATCTTTATATATACAGCAGGAGTAATTATCCTATTTTTAGTATTTTTTTCTGATAATTCTGAGATAATATTGACAATATATATTGTGCCTGCACCCTGCAGTTAGTTCTCTCATAGAAGTTTTGTTTCTCACTATAATAGTAGCTTTTAAGTTTGTTTAGCATGAATGTTAAAATAAGAGCATTTGACCTAGTTTTGGGGTCAAATATCTCTGAATTTAGTTAAATTTCAAGAAAATTCTGCAATTTTCCACACATACATTAGATATCTCTGACTGTAAACAGTCTGCCGTATAAGCAGGCAAGCGAGCGAGTCGACAAGCAGTCGAATTGGGCATCGAATTGGAATCTAGGCCAGTGGCCCTGCTGCCAATCATGGCGGGAGATTACGTCCGACACAATGATATTTCGCCTTGTAGCTCAGTTCCTATTGCACTTGGAGCTTTGGTTGATGGCTTGTCTGATACCCCTATTACCTGGCCTCATCCCCATTTAACAATGAAATAACTGAGGTGTAATGGTAGGGCTACACAAGCTGCTAAAGTGTCAAATCTGTAAATCTGAATTTACGGAATTGCCCCTATACCGGAAACTAAAAGCACAAACTGATGCAGATATTTCACTGGAATCATTTTTTAGGGCGTTGGGGAGGACTCGGAGTAATTAAATTCACTTGGAATCATTTTTTGTTGGGTCAATTCCAACATTTTCAATTTCTTCGGACAATTTTTAGCAAAAAAAGCCAAATTCTGATTCCCAACATTTACCCAGAAATGGCTATATCTTGAATATAAGCAATCTGTTTATGGTGCTTCATATCCAAAATGGCCTTCATAGAAGATTTAAGTACCACATTGAGCCTTCTGAAACCAGGAAGCTGACTCAGGCTAAAATGTGGTCTAAAAAAGAATGTAAATGGCTGAAAATATGCATTTTCATAAAAGCCGCAGTGGCCTAGCACAAATCACATGCCACAAAATTTTTTTTGCACCAATTTTCATTTTTTGGCCATAGCCAACTTTCTATACCACTGGCATATTGAAATTCCAAAAAATACCGTGCAAGCACGTAAACCCTCGGCTATATGCAGACAAATGACTTTGTTACGAAAATGGTTGCTTTACAAAAGAAAGTCCACAAGACGGAACGGTTCAAGTGACCAATTATGTGTGAAGAAAAATAAGATATGTCATGTCATTAAGTAGAATGGACTTGAATTGCCATGAATTGTATTTATGTACCTTTGTAATCAGCTGAGAAAGTCTTGGAGGCATAGTTCAGTTTGTTCATATATGAAGAAAGTAGAATAAGCGCTCGGAGATTGCATACCTGTGCCTGAGGTACAGATGATATCCATTATCAATAATGAAGTAATATAGGTATAAATAAAGGTATATGTGCAGTGTGCAGGCCCAGGCAGGGTAGACATGTCACACAGACTAAGTTGTGCTAGGACAAAGGAATCTGATCCAGCCGTGGTAAACATGCCAATTACCCTCCAGCAGCCTACATACCACCTCCCTCATATTGCCCCCCCCCCTTCCTGTCCACTCTCCAGATAAGAAAGTACAGAAAAGTAAAAAAGAACAGGATTTGATGATAAATTCCAGAGGTAGGTCTACATCAAGAAGGACCAATTCTCACAATTTATGCCTGGTGACACATGATGACTGCTCAGGTCACACTTAAAACACCCCTTTTAGTAGAAAACATATGGCCTACTTATAGCTCAGATGAAAACATGTCGGAGAGCAGGAGGTTAGCATTATTTTTCCAGGTGACGAAAAGCATTGTTTCGTGTGGATTTAAGAAATGCACATGACTGAACTTCTGTCATTCCCGAATTTAGGCAGAAATAAAGCAACATGTGTAGTTTGACAGCAGCAGGTGCGACATGCGATGAGTTGTGCTAAGACAAAGATTGTATGCAGCCGTGTGGGCAAATGCAAGTTTGGCCATGTAGGTCATGCACTTCGACAATACCCGGAGGCAGTACTGCCTCGGGTAAAAAACTTGTTTTCAGCCCACCCTATTACAGAGGTTGTTGACCTTTTACCCCCCTGGTGCATAGTGGGAATGAATAATATTTCTGCTACATGGTCGTAAAACGTACGTAGCTGTTTCTTGTGAATTTCGCACGTAAATTGGTTGTTTTCACGTATGAAATACATACGAAAATTTACGTACGTAAAACATATATGTAAATTTTCGTATGGATTTCATACGTGTTAAGTTGGTTTTTGGCCTCTATCTCGACTTATTTGCTGATTTTTTTTTAGACAGGCCAATGCAAGGTTTAAACTTAAACCATTTTCGACAACCACATTGCACAAAAACGGCCAAAGTAACTGAAAAGTACCTGTGTGAAATTTGTACGAATTCGTACGAAAATGTACGTACGTACTAATGATCGGCTCTTTTTTGCGAGTTTCGTACGTAGAACTTACGTACGTAATTCGTACTCTGCACAATTGCTAGTGTACCGAAGAATGACCAGTATGTCGCAAGGATTAAAAAAATGAGTTTGTAGTAATTCGGATATCGTTGTGGCAGAATATCCTGATGACATTCGACTAAAAACTAGTAAAAAGCCCAAAATATCAAAACTGCTCGGCCAAATTTTCCACAACGAAAAATGTATATTTTGCCTTCTTCGTGATTGCTGGCCCATTGCTGGGTTTCCATGGCAACAACAATTTCCTAATAAAGTTTACTTATGCTGTTGAGCTATAGTTCAAAATCAAAAATATCTTGATAAATTGTAAATTTCTATTGGAAAAGATCCTTAAAGTGCTGAATAATTGGAAAATTTCTGAGAAATTTCACTAAATGCATAGCTTTACTGACCTCACTTGATCAAAAACAAGGTCAAATGCTCTTGTTTTAATCTTCATACTAAAGACACTTGACAGTTGACGAGTTTGTGGTAATTCTGATGTTATTGTCGAAGAATGTCTGTTTGACATTAGGCTAAAATTCCTAAATATCAATACTGCTCAACAAGATTTTTTTGCAGCAAATAATTCACAAAATTCTGAGTTTTCTTGACCTAATTTGACTTCAAAATAAGGTTAAATGCTCTCGCTTTAAAATTCGTACAAAGGAGAGTTGTAATTTGATGAAAAATAAATTAGTTCTGATCTCATTGAGGCCGAAATTCCTGACGACATTTCGCCAGAAAGCTGAAATATCAATACTTTCAACAAGATTTCTCTATAACAAAAAATTTTCATTTTGTTTTTTTTTATGGATGCTTTGTTTCCATGCCAACCACGATTTTGTACTACATTTTACTCATGTTTTTGAGCTATGATTTACAAGCAAAAATATATTGATAATTGTAAATTTCTATTAGAAGATATCTCATGAATGTGTGGAAAATTGGAGAATTTTCTTGTCATTTAACTAAATTCACAGATATTTGACCTTAATGACCCCAAAACTAGGTCAAATGCTCTTATTTTAACATTCATGCTAAAGGAACTTAAAATATACTATTATAGTGACAAATAAACTTCTATGAGAGAACTCCACCTGTTGCATCGCACACAGATCCGAAAATACGCCAGAAGGTGGTCTGGATCTCTATGGAAGAAGAAGAAGAAGAAGAACTAACTGCACGGGTCTGGCTCAATATAATTATACTGTCAATAGTATCTCGGATTTATCAGAAAAATTCCGAAAAATAGAGTACTTACTTGTGTTGTATTTTTAAAAGTACCAAAATCCTCACGGAAATTTCAATAATTAAACAAATTTCCCATTGTTTTTCCAAGCTGTGTGTGAAAATGATAGAGTTTTAAAGTCCGCTATAGAAAATATTGTCTTTGAACTTGGCATGATTTTTGAAAATGACAATAAGGCAAAAAGCGGGAATCTTCAATTTTACCCCAGACACCAGGATTGAAATTAATTTTTAAAAATATTTCATGTTGAGAACATTATTAGGCATAAAATAAACCAATTTATTAGGAAATTGTTGTTGCCATGGAAACCCAGCAATGGGCCAGCATCCACGAAGAAGGCAAAATATACATTTTTTCCATCGGCAGGAAATCTATTGTGTCGGCGGGTCTGCGAAGCTAAGAATCAATTATGTGTGGCCTAATGAAAGCGTCAATTTGGGGTATTTCTTGCTGCCGAGAACTTCACACATCGGACAAAAGTTGGCTGAAAACCTTTTAACTTTGAATGGCCACAGTAAAAAAAAGGATTTGCACCAATGAAATTTTTTTTACATTTTTCAAGGTTCAGGAGGTTATTTTAAGTAAGTAAGTAAGTAAATATTTTATTTGCTTACTTACTTACTTACAATAACCTCCTGAACCTTGAAAAGGTGTGACTTTGCAAAATTTTGTGAAATACTGAGATGGTCATCCGAACAGCTTGTCCCATATCATTTGATTCTTTCAGAGACACTTCATTAAATAAAATAAGAGGTACCCTAGCCATTGAAATCTGGGAAGAAATGATTGTTTTTTTTCCAATATCACATAAAAATACACACCTTTGGCAAGAGAGTTATCAAGACGAAAAATCAGACTAGCACTACATGTACACTACCGAGGTTGTGGCACAGTCAACTTATAATAGTTTAACCATTCAACAATATTCAAACGGCAGTATCACAAAAATCCATCTTGAGTCCTTCATATTTAAAATTACATTTCAATGATTAACTATATCATAAATTACGAAGACCCATAACACTCAATCCACTTTTCTACCTCAAGGTGGCCGACAGACTTCGAGATGTTCGCAACAGCATGCACCATGTCTTGGTGTGTCGCAGGCATCTCTTGGTCGATTCTCATATTTTCGGATGAGAATTCATCAATCTTCCTTGGTAATGGCATCATAGCAGCATCACTGCAATAAAAGATATAACAATTATAAATTGGATGTCATGATCTCAAAAAGTTCTACATGATTTTAGGGCAAAAAATCTATAACGTCTATCTTTCAGTTTGTTCTCACAACATGCGAACTGGTGTTGAGCCCAGGGCATTGCCCTCTGGTCCATAGGGCCAGTCCGCCCCTGGTTATTAACTCCGTGAGATAAGAGAATTTGGATTGAAAGATGGTTCCAGACGCTCTTTAGGCTTATTTTAAAAATAACATTAAATTTGAATAGAGCAGATAAATGAGAGAGCACGGAAGGATCACCATATCTACTTTGTCAATAAGTGCCAAGTGGAATTTTCACTTTTTTTTTACAATATTGTGACTACAATATTGGGCTTTTTAACATTGATTTGTAAACCAGTAAGACACAAATTTTCTTTTACAGGTCTAGTTTGAAGGTGTTGTAATCACTATGGCTAAAATGAATTGTTGTCCCCTGGTCGGCATGATTCTGAAGTACAGTTTATAAATGGACACTTTCCAACAATTCCTAGCTTCTTTTTTTGAAAATGTATTTCTCATCCTTTTATTCCCCAGTGCAAGGGATGATGGATGGATGATTGGGCTTTTCATCCTGTATTTAGGCAAGCACTTGATAGGCTAATTAGGACAGGAGGAGGACACGGCAATGAGGTGAAGGAGATTGAAATGGCAGTCCAACATAGGTTCCGGGGACCCGGCAACAGCTGGATTCGAACCTTGGACCAACCAATTGACAGTCACGCATTCTACAACTAGACAAACCCTCCTCCTTTGTGCAAGAGAAATTGGTCACACAAAAAGAATTATTACAAATACTTACCGACACACATTTGTGATGTCTAATGCTGAATAACCCTCCATTGCCAAAGAAAGTTGTTCTGCATCCATGTCTTCATCAACCATAATGTCTCGAAAATTCTTTGTTATAAGGCTTTGGCGAGAAGTTCTGCAAAACAGAAAGTGACTATGAAACAAAAGTACTACTACCTAGCAATATTAGCTTTTTCCTTAATTCAATTTGATTAATGCAGAATATTTGGTCCAACACACAACAGAAAATTAAATCATTCATCTAAATTAGGTCATACACAAAATAATCCATGCTAGGATGATTATGTATAGTCAAATGGGTGCAGCACCAGTGCACATTTTGGGGACGGCCAAGCAATACTTCAGCTTGCATGAATGTCAATATCCGTATTCATGTTTCCAAAAAGCACATGACGGGAACTACTGATAATTTGAAACATGCAAAGAGTAATTTCAGAATTTCCCACCAAAATTTCCACTCTTGCAACAACAACATAGATGGAGATGTGTGTACACACTGTGGTGACAATTAACCCGTCAATCGTTAATCCACTAATAAAGAAGCTAACAAATTGAGTAACTATTAGCTAAGTTAACATTTTTTTTCTCATCAACGAAAGTAAGTTCCCCTAGTAAATTGTAAGTCAAATAATAAAGTCTGTAAAGTCCATTAATTTTAGTGAAAAAAGGTGCAAAAAGACACATTTTTACATGAAAAAGACTTGGGTTGACAAAAGATAACTAAATAGTAAAAAGCAGACAGACTTTTTTTCTCTGATATTTTTAATCGAGAAAAAAACAAACTTTTAACCTTAACTTCAGTAAACTTAGCCACAAATTTAAGTTATTAACTATAACTAAGCTAATGATTTGATTGACTTATAAACTGTTAACTAAATTTTTTGTAAACTTGCCCACCACTTGACTACACACCTCCAATTAAAATCAAGTAATTCTTTCTATGTGGGCATACCTGATTACTTCACCAGTGAACTGTGCCCAATTATCACTTTGGATTTGCTGAGGGCTTCGCCCAAGGTAACGAAAGTGTCTGATCAACATTTTGGCAACATTTCGTCCTCTGCCAATTTCTACAGGGGCATCGCATGCCTTCCACGGCCATCCCATCCTAAAAAAAAATATAAATTAAATCATTTATTCCATACACAAATACTACAATTTGGTGTACAGGTACAAAATAGATTAGATAAAAACTTAAAGTGTGTACAACAAAAATAAAAACAAAATAGTTGGTACACAGACAGTTAAAAACGGTATAAAGTTCATCATTGTTAAAGCAAGGTATCGTTAAACCTCTCAACTCTAAAATCTGACACATTGTGTATCACATTCATTAAACTTGGAGTAGAACGTTCTCTTAATATCATTAGTATTGAGCAAATCACCTTCCAAATATGAAAATACCTTATTTTTCCAGGTAACTTCTTTTTAAACACTTACATCATAATGTTATTGTTAATCTATAATGTCAATGTCAGATATATAAACAAACATTTCATTATATAAACAAATCCAAAATAATACTATATAAACAAACATTTCATTATATAAACAAATCCAAAATAATAACTAAAAAACACTTGCAGGAAAGAGATCTTTACATTGCCCACTGCAAAAAAGAATGATAATAGACTACAAACCTTGAAAAATAGTCAATGACTGTCAGGAGCCATACGGACTGTTGTGGATCAACTTCAGGGAACCTTTAATCCACAAATCTGGTATGATCTATTCCAATGCGCTTGAAGACCTGATATACTTGAATCGGGTGGTTGTCAGGAATATTTGGATTGGTGTTCGCCTGAAATAAATATAAGCAGTTTGAGACAATGAATATTATAAAACAAAATCAGTGACCACAATATTACAGGCCTATAATACTGGAAACAATTTTAATAGCTTGGTTGTCGCTAAATAGCAAGTGCTTATAAAATACATTTTCAAATGGACAACGTTATTTCAAAAACTGCATCTAAAAAACAAAGTCCTTTCGGTACAGGAAAAAAGGTAGGGTATGTGCCTGACAATCCCAGAAATGGGAAATTCCTAGGAAATGATCAGAAACTTGGGAGAATCGTGAAATGCAAACCAGGACTGAATGAAATTTTTTTTAAATTACGGCCAAAACACCTCCTTCTTTCGAGAAAAATAATTTGATCATTGGTAAATTTGTGTTCGAAAACTGACTGAAAATTATAACAGTACAGAGGGCTAGGGACGCAACACTGTCTCATTTTTTGGAATTGTTTCCGGATAAAGCTTGTCAAAACCAATTGGTCTCCTAGCTAAGTAAACAGACCACACACATTTCATTTCAAATTTCAGCAAAATCCATTGATGTTTGGATTCCCACCCCCCCCCTTATTTACATCATATAGGGAAATATTAGATGAAACACATGTCTGCTCTCTTCTGGCACTGGTTTTCAGCACGCATAAATTAAAATAGATTCTCCGTAAAATGTGATTGACACAAAATTGAATACTTTTCTGGTGATAATCCCAAACGTTGACATTCAGATTAATGAAAATTATGAAAAACTATGTCTGAAAGTATTTCGGAAACAACATTGTCAGCCGAAAGGAATCAGCATTTCAATTAACAGTAGTGGAAAGTGTACAGAAAAGATACACAATGCTGTCATAAGATTTCCAAATTTTTCAAAGCAATCAAAGGTCATCATTGAGAAAAATACTGCAATTTCTCTCATAACATACCTTTGTAACAACGCAAAATTGGCACCATGCCACACACCCTTCCACTTCAACGCTCGATATGCCTGTGTACCTTTTCCGTAGCTTGAAATAGAGAAGGACCAATGAATTACAGGTAGTTACAACGTTGGCGTCCAGATATTGGTAGAAGCATTTTTCTGCGATATAAATATATATTCACTGAGCATCATTTAAAAAAACGCAACATCATTAAACAATTAAAAATTTAAAGTAGACCTACTAATTGTTCAATAATCATAAAAATTTGGCATAGACCTTAGATAAAGTCTTAAAATTCATATTTGTAACTTTTGGGAAAAAATAATGCATTTTCGCTACACAGCGTTAATTTTAGTGAGTTCTGTTTGAAACTTAAGTTCACAGACTGCAATTTAATGGAAAAGGCACCAACGGTAATATTGGTTTTGTGGCATATTGGATGGGATTAATCTTATGAAATTATCATATAACAGCCACAGGACTTCCAAAAGCTGTCCTACAAAGGTTTAAAAAAAATATATAAAGGATAAAGCAGATTTAGAATGATAAAATAAATTTAGGAATAACCAACTGAAGTGAACCTAACCTACAGAACAATGGGGTTTATATGCATACTCAGGAAAGAAAAATTCACATAGAAAATCATTAAATATCAATACTCTAAATAAATCTGAATTAAAGCATTTTTTGGAAGATTTGACAAAAATCTGTGGGTGGCAGGACAGCATTTACACTTAAATTATGTTTTAAAATTTGATCATCCTTAATTGTGGTTTGGTCAAAAATCCTTTTTTTGCCATCCTATCTTCAGGTAAAATAATAGACTTTCCAGATATTGCGGAGAAGAACAGCGAAGTTTCTGAAATTAATGATCATAGGAACTTGAAATTTTGTGACTTGCATTTACGACAGTAGCGAAGACCATTTAATTTCACAAAAAAGTATCACATTTAGAGATATGAAATTGTTCAGAATATATAACTTTTAGGTGTGTGCAAACTTTCGTTTCAAAATGAAACTTTTACAGAAAATTCCATTTTTTGTGATGCTCAGTGTATATATGTATAATCCAGTTTCACACACTATTTAATACTTACTTCTGTGTACAAACGCCGGGAACCTAAATGGGCCCATGAAGAATGGCAATCCGTAATCGCATTTCTTGCCTTATCCATAGTTATAACCTTTTTGTTGTCAAGGAAAAGTTCTTCGTCTATCGATGCGTGCGATTGAACCGTTGTCAGAAGGTAATTTCGCCTATTTCTTTTATGCCCTTTTGAGGCCCCATCATCATCACTTGCGTTGACAAATCCATACGCATCGACTAAAGTTTCAGGAGTATATTCCATATGTCTTTCATCACAGTAGTTGATCAAGCAGCCATCAGAGAGATTACGTAAGGCAGAAATTATGGTCTGAAATTTCGCCGGGCTGTATATTGCTGCCATTCCTCAGGCTATACTTGACATCTGCAACAGAAAGAACCAGACTTGTTACGATACTTGCTTTGAGCAAAATAAAAAATCATGGCATATCTATCGACTCTACCCATATTCAAACTTTAGAAGAAATGTTGCCTGTTCAAACGGATGTTTCCAGAATTATCCTGCACTTGTTTGAACAGTCTGGCAAGTCAAGTCAGCTAACTAAAAGTTGGATCTTCCTGATACAAGAATCGGAAAATATCAGAAGAATTTATAAATAATGGTATCTGGGACAACACAAATAATTATCACAGTCATACTTCCACATTCATAATAGTTTTTTCCAAAACTTAGATAATTCGGGGGAAATTGCCATTTTTTAGAAATTAAATAACAACATTCCCATCTAGAAGATTTAAAAAAATAATTCCTTGGAATCCCTAGATTAACTACACTTTCATTCATAGCCATCTTGGCTATTCAATTTTTCCTGCATGAACATGGCAAATAAACTATAAGCATTAAGCAATACAGCTCATTGATTTTTTATATTTTTCAAAAGTTTTGAATATCTACCATATTACAAATATTGCCATTGACGGGCAATGGAATTCCAAGATGATACTGGCCTGCAAAAGAATCAAAATTCTGAACTTAGAAACACACCAGTACAAAGAAACATGCACATTCCAACTGACCTGAACTCTGGTGGATAGTTGAACGGTGATCTGCGTCTACGACAGCTGAAAAAAAAAAGCATTTAGATTAACATACCTTATGGCGAGGAGACCATTCCAGCCCAAAATTTCAGACTTTAGACAGTCACTCTGGATCAGGGGCGTCAGTTTCTTGTTAAAGTGGTGGGGCAAATTGGCTCAACGCTCTCTCAGAAGGTTGTCCCTCAGAATATTCACAATTTTTCCTAATTTTACACCTATGCTTTGGCCAAAAAATGGTGGGGCAAATGCCCCACCAGCCCCACCTACACTGACTTAACACCTCACCTATAATATTGTGCTCCAATACACAAAATTGTAACTGAGCCAGTGAGAGCAGGCTAAAAAAAACAACATTTATTTATATCACAAAGTCATTTTTTAGAAATTAGACCTGCTTGCCGAAAATCGCCTGTAAAAAATCTATCTTTTGAGTATCAAGTTGAATCTCCGGCTGTATATAGTACTCTTCATAGCGCATCTAATGCTCCAAACGAGAAGTCTCTTACCCCAATAGAAGTTGCGCAAATTGCAAACGAAGCGGCCGACGTATGAAATTCTCAAAATTAAAAAAAGATCTTGAAGCAGTAGGTCTGGATACTCAGGTCTGGGCCATCGCTATCTTTCTTTTGGTGATATAACAGAATCTTCAGGGCATGGTTTTGGGATGATTTGCTTTGAAAAATCTAAAAAAAATCGAAACAACAAGATTTTACAACAAGAAAACATGCTGAATACTTGAAATATTTATATCAGGCCGATTTTTTGAGAAATGACAGGAATTAGAACATGTCAACAAAAGTTCGGACATTGACTTCGTGTGCCTCGGACGCACTTTTGACATAGAACGAATGGTCGTACAGAGACGAAACTTAGCTCAAAATGTAGGAAATTAAATTTCCTAAACATTGGTACCAGTTAGAAGGTGCTGCGCCCGATATTAAGCCCTCCAGAGCGTGCGTAATTGACTCAGCAATTGCACAAGAAAAGGTTGGATGATACTGAGTGGTGATCACTGATGTTACGATAGATAGGGCCTGCCTGGATGCGCGTGAATGTGCCCTAACTAGCCTACCATTTCACATGAGTAGCGAGTCATCTAACACACAGTGCCACTGCCCCGTCAATGCAAATGCAAGACAAACTTTATTATTTTCTTTCACCTACCTGCAATCTGTGTCCCGGCTGGTCAGTTCTTTGCTGATAGCTGATCTTTTCTTGTTGTGCTTTGATATTTACAAGAGCGCCCTCTCTCGGACTTTTTGGAAAAATAGAACCGTAGAATTTATGTCAGGCTGACATAAATGCAAAAGTTGGCAATGCACCATACGGTGAGACAATGCACCATATGGAATATCATCTGATGAAATAGTGCCATATGAAATAGTCCAAATAGCATCTTCGGGGATATTTGACCTTTTTCAAATATCCACATATGCTACTATGAAAGTAGTATAGTGCTATTTGAAATATCCAAAGTCTTTCCAAAGGCACTTTTTGATATTTGACACTATGGCAGTAGAGGTATTGTCACAAGCAGCAGCATGACGCACATGAAAATCGCGATCTTTTATGTTTAAAAACATGGCCCTATTTACTCCTAAAAAAATCGTAGATGAATTCTGAAAATCAGGTGAGAAAATTCAGGTATTGACTGACATATCCCCAAAGTTTCATAATTTTCCTGCTAGTCATAAGCGAGTGTCAGGGCTGCAAACATCACACGTTTTTCCTGAAAAAGAACAGCAACTCTACTGCATAGCATGGTAAAGTCACAATAGGACCCAGAGAATAATTGGCAGCAGCCAAAGTACCATACGGTCAGCCAAAGCTTCAGATGGTAAGGCAAAGCATCTGATGGAATATCATCTGATGAAAAAGGGTCTGATGAAATATCCAAATAGCATCTTGGGGGATATTTGATCTTTTCAAATATCCTCATAGTGCTATTTGGAATATCCAAAGTCTTTTGAAAAGCACTTTTTGCTATTAGACACAATGGCAGTAGAGACATTGTCACAAGCAATAGGCGTTGCTTGATTTAGGAATGAATATTTGGGGACTTTGCGCACTTGAAATAAATAAATACTGCCGCTGTTACCGTGAAATAAATAATTTCCTGCCGAGGAAAACTCCAAGCCCCCCTGGAAATTAAATGTTCGCCCCCTAAGCAGTCTTGGTGAACTGAACATTTTAAAAAACACGGCATAGTTTAGTGCAATAATGTTACGCTTCAGCTAAATGAGGTAAACAACCAAATTTTATGTCACTGCTGCCTAGGTTCGGACACAAATTTAATGTCTCCAGTCTTTATTAAATTGGGATAAAATAAACATGTCTCAGAAAGTAAGGAATATCCTGAAAACTGCTTGCATTGTCAGTGGACACATGTCAATGGTAAACCTTTCACTTTATTTTTACGCATTTCAACAATAGTAATGGCAATTAACACCATCACAGCAGGTGTCCCATTAATCATAAATTTGATGTCTTGGATGTAATTACAGATTTTATGAATTGCTTTGATGTGAACTTAAAATATGTTGGAAAATGCTTGATTGAGACTTGTATGAATTATTAATTAAAATAAATATTAACCTGGAACATTTTTTACTTTTATATTCGTCTACGTCTAGGAAGCTAAGAGTTACCTGGAAATATTTAATCTCAATACTGTCACAAGTGTCATAAATTCAGCTTTTGGATCTTATATTAATGTCAGTGTTGGACGAGAGGCCAGGACATCCGAGACTGGGACCAAGACATGAGCCTCCGAGACAGAGACATTGACCTTGCGCATGGAGTAATACACCATAGGTCCCTTAGATTAGGCAAGTAATAATAAACTAACAGGAACATTTTGTTTCACTGTGGCTGGCCTCGGTCATGCCTCAGACACATATCCGAGGCCCAAAGGCTCCGTGACCGAGCCAAGGCCAAGGGTTGGCCTCGGAGAATGAGGCGAGGCCATCAAAATGTGGCCTCGATGACGAGGCAGGACTCCAACACAGATAATGTTACATTTTAGGGTTTGCCACCTTGACTCTTCTTTTTTCCTTTGGTCTTCGTATGAACAGCAAATCCATAGTTTAAAATTTCCTTAGAAATTGTTTCTTGCACCTCTTGAGAAAATTTGTTGGACCAAGCATGTGAAAATGTTACAAAAATAGCCCAATTCAAAATGCCAAAAATTTGACAATTTTCTTTGCTGCATTTGGAGACTGGGGCGTTTTTCTCTGTTGGCAAAAGAAGAATTTATTGATTGTCATCTTTCATTTCAGGGCTTGTACCTGGAACTGGTTGGTCCCGCAATGTATGACTTCAAATGCAATGTCTCTGCCAATTATGAAGAATTCGCCAGGGCCCTGGTCGCTAGAAGCCTGGGATATTTCATAGGTTCCATCTCATTTGGATTTCTATGTGACAAGTTTGTAAAGAGGTTGGAACTGTTTTTGTCCATTTCATTCCTATTTGGCGCCATAGGGACTGGTGTTGCCCCCTGGAGTAATTCACTGGTATTTCTTGCATTTCTCTTTCTTCTGCAAGGTCTGGCCCAAGGGGGAATTGACATTTGTAAGTTGCTTTTCTGATTATTTAATGGTAAGTTTAGTTGGTATGTTTCACTGATTATCATTCATCAAGATCAATGACAGATCAACATTATTAAATTACTGAATAAGTAATGTTGGCAGCTAAAGTTAGTTTTCAATTTAAATTTGTATGTGTCCTTCGCTTAGAATGATATCAGCAAGAAACGTTTCCTTTTTAGTTTATATCTAATTCAATTTCTTTTTTAGGCAACAACACCCTTATTGCCAAATTGTGGCAGAAGAAGGCAGCCGCCCCTCTGACTGCATTGCATTTTGGGTTTGGAATAGGAGCATTGGCATCACCATTGATTGCTCGCCCATTTCTTAGGGCTCTTGAGGTCAACATCACAAAAGGAAATCTCTCTCTTGGAGATTACAATGACACTGGACTGTTATTCAATGATTCAATAGTTGGATCACCAACTGAATTTGAACCAAACCTCGTCCCTCCATACTCATTCAGTGCTGCACTGACCTTGTTGTTTTCCCTCATTTTCCTCGTGTTCCACTTCACTGGTCTCAAGAAGACACAGAGAGCAAACACAATAAATGTGAAGGACGAGTCAAATGGTATAATTGTAAAACGACAGGAGAGAAAACAACTTCGCGAAATATTTTCACCTGGTTCGTGTGTTGGTGGAAACACATTTTATGGATTTCAAATATTCACTCTGATATTTTTCTTTTACATAAATGCTGTGGGAGGTGAGTCAGCTTATGGGAAGTTCATTTTTGCTTATGCAACTGACAGTGAAGTGAATTTAGATAATAATCAAGCGGCAAACCTGAACACTATCTTTTGGTTGTGTTTCACCATTGGTAGAGGAGCTGCTATTTTGCCATCTCACTTCATCCCTCCTCATATCATGCTGTTTGGAGAACTGGCTGGGAATGTCATCATAACTGTTATCTTGGCTGGCTGGTCATACCATGTTCCAAATGTACTCTGGGTCTGTTCCGGAGCAATGGGATTGTTTCTTGCCCCAGTTTTTCCTGGTGGATTTGCGTGGATCAACTTATATGTTGAACTCAAGGGCATGGCCATTGCTGTTATATTCCTTGGCGCGTCTCTCGGAGGCATGGTCTATCAGTATTTAACAGGCTATTTGTTTGAGTATTATGGTCCAAATACCCTGATGTACATCATGGTTGGCTATGCGCTTATCCTTACTTCATGTTTTATTGTCATGTTTCTTCTTGGTCGCAGTCACGGACAGCGAGAGACTCCAGAAAGAGTGAATGCCATTGATGTAAATGGCAATGATGATTTAATGGACGAAAAGTCAAAAATATCTTTGGAAGAAGATGAACTTTAAATCAAATGACCTTCAAACTTTTCAGGTGTCACACAGGCAGTGCTAGCACACAGCTTTTACCAGTCTTAAGCAATTTTTCTTGCTCTTGTTAAGAGTACTGGGTTCAAACTTGGGTACTCGCTGTGAGTATCGTGCGAGCTTCATGTCTTTGAATGAGACTAACTGGCGGCCCCTTATACCTGTATTACTCAGTGCTTATATTATTATGTTGGCAGCAAGTAAAAGACCAACTTTTGTCAACTCAAAACCTTATGAGTATAATCTGATCCTGCCTCTGTTCGTGACTGACGATTGGCAGCAGTATGCTATATGAAAAGTTTGTAAAGGCTGTGTAACACTACACAGAATGTCTGGTCTGTGCCAAAATTGGTGCCATCTTCACTGTGTTGTTAGTGGGCTGCAATGTATACATCCTCTTTGATAAAAAATGTTTCCAATTTAATTTGGTATTCACAAGTTTTCTGCTTAAAATTGAAGTCAACCAAAGTCAGACTAGACACTAACAGAGTTTTTGGAAATACACTGGGCCATCACCAAATGCCGTGCATGTCCTGGTTTCTTCCAGACAGAGTTGTGTGAGTTTGTTACACTGAGTCTCATGGGAGATCGCAAATAGTGGTCAACTTGCAGACAGGATCTGATCGTTATATCTACTGTCAGCAGGTTCTTATAAACTGACTACATGGGATTGATGTCTTTGAGACAAGAAAATATACACTTTTGGATTTTTTGAAGAATACTTCATGAACCCATTTCAGGACACAGGTGTACTTTTTACACAGGATGCTACTTTCTGTTTGCTGGGTGGCCAAGTGGCTTAGGTGTCCGCCTGCTCCACTGAAAGTCTTTGCCTGCTTGGGTTTGAACCCCGGATGGGGAACCAAAATTTTCTGTGTACCTTCAAGAGCAAAATTGGCTGGATGTCGTTTGGATGAGACGTTAAATTGGTGGCCTCTTGTATCAGTGTCTATGCTGGGCAAGTAAAAGATCCCTCACATGGGGTAAATGTGTAGCATGTTGAGGACTCCTGCTCTCTCTCCGATCTCATATATCAACCCTCGTGAGAGCCCAGAACTGGGCTTAGAGGGCTGCACTTACCATATCTGTCTATCTATCTGTTTATTTCATGACCACAACATAGCATTTACTTGCTTTCTCATCTTTTGCTTGCTTTTCTCTGCATCATATATTCCTATGCATTCTTCCACTACTTATGCTAAACTTTTATTTTACCTACATCTTCCCCTGTATGGTGTATCTTTATACGAAATAAATGTTATAATTGCATAGTTTTTATTGTAAAAAAAAGAGGTCGTAGCAAACTTATTCGGCTAGTCACAACATAATTTGACTTGAAGAAAAGAGGTGACCTAGAAGTACTTTTCGTCGCAGAACTGAGTGGGCACAGAAACGTTTTTTTTCTGCATTGATTTAACTTGTCCCACTTCCTTTTTTTATCAGAACTTTAAAGAATAAATTCATTATGTATTTTGTTCATTTCAATTAAAATGTTAGTCCTTTATTTGCTTGTTAGTTTTTTAAAAGAGACAATAAGAAGAGAAAATTAATCTATCATACTAATGACCTGGGAGACCACTTTAAAATACTTGCAAGATTTGCTAACATGGGGCCATCTGGACAGCTATATATTCTCACAAATCATAGGAATTAAACAATGCTGGCTATGAAGGCAGATGAAGACATCATTGAGAGCCACATCATAATAGTTTACTAGGAGCCACCATTTAATCTTAAGGGGGCTAGGAGTTTTTTGAAATAAATAATTTCTGGTGGGGGTTTTTCTTAACAAGGCAATGCTTAATTTAGGAATGAATATTCGAGGACTTCGCGTGCTTGAAATAAAAATAATTACGGCCGCCTTTACCCTGAAATAATTTCCCGCTGAGGAAAACTCCAAGCCCCCCTTATTATTAAATGGTCGGCCCTTGATACCACACACAGTGCACAGTGAATGATTTATTGACTTGTGCAAAACGTACACAATCAGACAGGAGAATAACATTACACTTCCTTTTCCAGAACTTGCGCAAACTTGCTTTCTTTTGTCATTAGATGCAAAACAATTTTTTACTTATTTTATCATTTTTGAAACTGCTTCAAGTTCTTTTCATGTCGCATGTCTCTAAACGAGGTAATGACATTCCGATAGACAACAAAGTCCTGGATTTGTGTTTTTAACATTTAAAGAAAAATAAAATTGTAAATACTTTGCTGATATAGACCTTTAAATAGGGCTTTAGGTATATACAAATGCAGTTGGGGCCAGAAGTAAACATGCATTTATGTACAAGTCAAGTCAAGTCAAATATTTTTTATTAAAGTGACCTGCAGTTTACACTGCCCGGCCATACGTTGGTGATGTCCTGCTGGAATCCGTGTAAAAACATTGCATACGTTTGTCTATAATTGATTCAAAAATTATATTGCGCATAATAAATAGATGAGAAATAAATAAGTAACATTCGAAAAGAGATTTGCATGGACAGCCTCACTGTTCATTGTTGATCTATCTCACTCCCCTGCGCCAGATTGTATCAACGCTTAAGATAGGTTATCCTAAATTGGTTAACTCCTATAATTTATCTTTTAACTAGGAAAATCATTTAGTCATTATGTAACATGAGGGTAGCTTAAACATGGCTAAGTTATTTTTCCCAGTAACCCTGTTGGAACACAAGTTATAGGAGTTAACCACTTTTAGTCCAAGCAATCCTTTGTTTGACCCACCACAAATTGCAAAAGTTTTGATCTATACATTTTCTGAATCCCTGGATGTCTGGCTTCAACATACTAAAAGTTTGCTCAGATAGTCCCGTGCGAACACTGTTTTCTGAGAGGTTAAAGATAGGGCCCTTGTTAACATCGTTTTCGCCGAAAAAATGTCCACTGAAGAGTGAGAGTGGCCTCTGGAGCAGCCTGAGTCCAATAAATATATCAAATATGCATACCATCTTGTAGGCAATGATAACAGCTTTCATTTAAGGCCTATTTTAGGTCTTGGAAAAAATCTGGACCTGAGTTATGACTGATTGAATACTGACCTTCTGTCCGAAGTGCTGGAATACCGTTTTCATGGTAAAAATTCACACTAAAGACTCAGTAGACTCAAGGGCAGCCTAAATCCAGTGAAAATACAAAAGCTTGATATCATATTGTAGGCAATTAAAGCAGCTTTAATTTAAGCTATGTGGGATGTCTGGGAAAGATGACAGGCCTGAGCTATGACTGTTTGAATACTGGCCCCCTCTCGGGGGTAAAAATCCCGAAGAACATACTAAAGCCAGTAAAGCAGATGTGCCAATCTTGCCCTTAATCTCAGCCAAATAGATCTATATAATAAATAATTCGACTGAAAATGTATCCACCTTTCATGTTAGCTGTTTGGGTTGTCTGAGAAATGTGTTTTATTTGAAGTCCAATACCAGGGTGTTGTACAATTTATGGACATTTGAAAGCGTACAGAATAACGGAGACCAAACTGAATTACACATTACTAACTATGATATGTAACAATGGTACTTTTATTTGCAGGGTGAATCTAAGAAATTAAAAGTGTAATGTGGTGGTGGAATGCTTAGTGTGTGAAAGACTGGTAAAGATGGATCAATGAGAATATTTCATATCTTCGGATATGAGCTTTGTCAAGAACTTGCATGGTGTTGGGATGCTTTGTTTTGGTGACGGGTTTTGACCAGAAATGGAAAATTGTACATTTTGTTCCCTTCCATTAGCATATGGAGAAGACACTGTATTCCTCACAGAAAAAGGAGTCAATAGCATAAAAGCCGCCAGTGAGGAAAGAGGCGACAACCTCACCATCTCCGTTGGGCAGAGGGTTCATGTGCGATGTCGGTGTTCTTATGTAAATAAGAAAACAATCCAACAATATGTCAAGAAAAGGAAGCTTTGTGATACCCACGAGGACACCACAAACCATTCCTTGCGTTCAGAAGCTGTATTCAACTACAAAGAGAACTGCTTGTTATGTGGGTTTCCAGAGAGCAGAAAGCACAAGCTTATTCCTGTTAGATCAATGGAGTGTAAAGAAAAAATTCTCCATGCATGTAATTCATTCCCTGGTAAATGGGCAGATGAAGTGAAGGGTCGTGTGCTTTTCGTGTTAGATTTGCCTGCTGCATATCATAACATATGCAATGTAAACTTCAGAACAGGACGTCAATTACCAAAAGCTTTTGAGCAGGATAACTCTGAATCAGTGCAGACAAAGACGAAACGTCTGAGAGGAAGACCAAGTGACACACAACGCCGTGAAGCTTTTCTGATGGTGACAGAGTATCTTGAAAAAAATGACGACGAGACTGTGTCGCTTAACGATCTGATAGAAAAAATGCAGGAGTATCTTGAAGACCCAGAGATTGAAGCTTATAGTTTCACTTACATGAAAGCAGAACTCCAGAGGCATTTCGAAGGAAGGATCATCGTAGCGGAAGTTGACGGGAAGGAGAATGTGGTATCCTTACAAAGTACAGCGAACCAGATCATACATGATTTTCATCAACGCAGCAAAGGGGAGAAAGGTGATGAGAAAAGTCAGATTATTGATGCTGCTGCAAAACTGATTAAGCAGGATATCAAGGACTTGAAACCTACAAAAGACGCCTACCCAGAAACTGAAAGCATTTCAAGGGAAAGCGCCTTAAGTAGCTTTCTTGCCTGAATCCTTGCTCAAATTTCTGAAGACAGTGTTCAGTGGGAAAGAGGTAGACACTCGGATTGCATCAGTTGGTCAGGCAATAGTACAAGGTGCTCGACCATATGCAATTCTTGCTCCAATGCAGATAGCACTTGGCATTCAAATGCATCATCTATTCCAATCAAGGATGCTCATTGACTCCCTTCATAACCTCGGGTTTTGCAGCTCATATAGTGAAGTACAGAAATTCGAGAGATGTGCATCAGTTTTCCATAAAACGGATCTACCAAACATGGGCACGGATACTTTTCTGCAGTACTCAGCTGACAATGTGGACCATAACATCAGAAGCATTGACGGGAAGGGCACATTCCATGGGATGGGCATCATTGCAATGATGACTCCTGCAGTAAAACAATCTCTTGTGATACCACGAGTCAAAGTGACAAAGCTTGCGAGGAGCTTCAACCTGCGCTGATCCGACTTGGTGGATTTCATACTATAATGAGCTGGCTAGGAAGCATCGGACACTTAATGGATGGAACAGGTCTGCAGGAACTTCTGGAAGTTGTTTACGCACGCAATGCAGTTGGTCACATGATTTCAGGAAAAGCTGTCTCTCGTGCAGTTCGGGGTCACCTTCTAGTTGATGCTGCTCTAAACACTCTGCTATTGTCACAGGCATTGGAGATAGATCTGCCACAGCCATTCGGACCAAAGCAAGCTAGTATGACTGTGAATCCATCTGCTGCTACAGGCACAGGTACTACACCCTCAAACAGCTTTAATAAATTTATTTTCCATGGTCTGACTCTTGTAATGAATTTCCGAATTATCTCTTCACAGAATATGGAGAAACTCTTGGTGGTGGTGATCAGCACATTCCAGAAAGGTGTGAAGATGATCAAGAAACTGATGCCCAACTACAAGAAAATACAGGTTTGTATTATTGTTGCACATTGACATTTATTTGCATATATGAACAATGTATGATATATTGTATATCTTATTATCTATTCTAATATTACGCTGTTCTCTCAATGCAGGTACAAGCGATTCTGTGGCAGATCTACTAGCAGAATTGGAAAAACTCTTCAACAGCCTTGTATCCGGAGATGTTACTCCATCAGATACTCAAGACAACGAATCAATCATGCTACTGAGAGAGAAGTTTGAGAATGCTAAGAGTAATTTGACAAACAACAGAACAGCGAAGACCTGGTTTCAGTACCAAGCCATGATAGACATTTTGCGAAAATTTGTAAAGGCAGAGCGACTGGGCATTTGGCAACTTCACCTGCAGAGTCTCTATGACATGTTACCATATATGGCTGCTTCAGGCCATAACCTGTATGCAAAGAGCATCCACCTCTACTACAACAAGATGCTTCAACTGGAAACAGAGATGCCTACAGTATACCAGCATTTCATGGATGGCCACCATGTAGTGCGGCGGACAGACGGAACCTGGGCAGGAATATCAACTGATCTTGCAATAGAACAGTGCCTTATGCGAAGTCTGAAGACCAGAGGCGGGCTCACCAGAGGTCGAGGTTTGACTGAAATTCAGCGTCTTACGTGGGTCCTTTCAGCACCAATTTGTGCAGAGATTAATGATGCAATGCAACACTTCACAGGTGTCAGGTTCGAGACAAGCGAACAACACAAAGAGGCTTCACCCAGCAGAATGGCTAGGGATATCAGTGACATAGCTGAACTTATTCAGTATCTCGTTCCAAGGAATCCATTCAACACAGATGGCCCTAGAGGTTTAAGGAGCATAACCACAGGAATTGAAGCCCAAGAACAAGTCAACTGTGATTCTGCTAGAGAAATCGGCATGAAAATAATTGAATCAATGACAGGAAGGAAAGTGTCTGACTTCTCCTTTAGGCGAAAGGACCAGGCAGTTACCATGACTTCAAAAGGATCCATCCAGATAAAGGACAAGGACATCATTGTGGATCCTCTGCTTCTCTTTCAGCGCCTTGTTTGTGCGGGCACAACCACAGATGAGTTGGCAGACGTCTTCACCTATGAGCTATGCCCCTTTCTGCCAGCCCTATTTGAATCCAAGGCTCGAATGAGACAAGCTAACAAGAGTACACTTGCAGATGCACTTTGGTCGAAAGAGATGACAGATTTTCCAAAACCACCTGAAGTAATTCAATATGTGCTGGATGGAGGAGCACTACTGCACAGACTCCCGTGGTCGAAGGGCTCCACTTGGGCTGAAATTTTGAACATGTACGCCACATATGTTCTTAATAAGTATGGCACGGCAGTTGTCGTTTTTGATGGTTATCAATCTCCTAGCACCAAGGATCATGCTCACGAAACAAGACGCGGGGTATTGGCTGCACCTGACGTGTACTTGGATGATACAATGACATTGCAAATGTCAAAGCAAGAATTTCTCTCAAATGAGAGGAACAAGGAAAGGTTCATCTTCCTGTTAGGAGACCGACTGGAAAAAGCTGGTTGTGATGTTCTTAATGCTAGAGGCGATGCAGATTTACTCATTGTGGAAACAGCTTTACGTATAGCCAAACAGAAGCAGGTTGTTGTCATTGCTGATGACACAGATATTCTCGTCCTTTTACTGCACCACTGGAACCCCTCTCTGCATAGCGTTTGGTTGCAACCCAACCACAGAAAGGATAGTGCAAAGTCACAGAAATGCTGGAATATAGAGGCAGCAAAGAATCACCATGGAAAGCAGGTCACCGACAGTATTCTCTTCGCACATGCCATTTTAGGATGCGATACAACCTCCAGGGTGTTTGGTTTAGGAAAGCCTAAAACCATTATGAAGCTCCAAAGTGACGCCAATTTTCGTGTTACTGCCAACTCTTTCATGAAGCAGCAAAGGAGTCCAGCAGAAATAGAGAAGGCGGGAAAAGCCACACTGGCCATACAGTATGGGGGCAAGAATGAAGAGAACCTTGATGAACTCAGGCTTCGTAGATTTCACCAGAAAACCAAATGCAAAAGTGTAGCTGTTGATCCAAATTCTCTTCCACCAACAGTGGCAGCAGCCAAATTTCACAGTTACAGAGTCTACCATCAAGTACAAGTGTGGCTCGGGAATGCAGATGATGTTCCTCCTGATGAATGGGGGTGGTTTGTCAGAGAAGACAAAATGGAGCCAATCATGACCGATAGAGCTCCAGCACCCTCAAAGTACCTGGAAATGATCTGGTGCAACTGCAAAAGTGGCTGCAAAACTCTCCGATGCTCCTGCCGAAAAAATGGACTAGAATGCACCATGTCTTGTGGTCACTGCCATGGCGCATGTGACAATATATCTTCGGAGCTTGTTGAATGCGACAACGATGATATTGTTATGGAATTCCCCCGAAGCACAAGAAGAAATACTTTGACATGGACTTGTTATGATGAATGAATGAACTTCTGAATTAATTACATTTAATGTTCAATTGTATTGACATGACCTAAACTGTTACTTTAAAGTAAGAATTACTTTCAGCTTATATGATGTTATTTGATTTCGTGCAAATGTCAACATTTATTGTTACTTTAAATTCTCAGAATCATTTGGAATGACATTGTAATAGTGAAGGTGTATGTTTATGTGTCATCTATTGGTTTCCATTTCATGATATTCTTAGTTTCCATTGATAATAATGGCCTATTATCAGATACAAGCTTAATTTTGTAATTTAACAAAGCTTATGGTTTATAGAGAATTAGATGGACTTATTTTAAATATATAATATTTCTAATTATGTTCTGCAGTAGCATATTTGTATTTGCTATTAATCATCACTTTTTACAGAAATTGACAATAAAACTTTGTCATGATGAATTCTAATATGTTTCCATTATTCAAATGATTGCAAAATGATTTTAAAATAATCAAATATCGTTTTGTGAGTGGGCAGTGAGAATGACTTACATTTGCTTCAACTGTTACACCCTATAATCATTTGATGATTAGTTTCAAATTAATCATATAGTAATGTAATACTACACAGTCTTCAGGCCAAAAGTATGGTTCATTTAATTTTCTATAAAACTCAATGTAGTCAAGCGCATTTTTGCCTTATCAAAAATGATTGAGAGCATTTGTAGCCTGCAACTATACTAGGATCTGGCATAACTCTTTCATCACAGGGGGTGTTCCGATAACAGTTATATTTAACTAGTGGAACACCTCCTTACCATACACTTGAATTGTTATAATGATTTTACTTTACTGATGGAATGTGTGAATATGTGAAAGTGCATTGTTGTATGTATGAGTGGTATGTGTGGTAAAAACAAATAAACAAATCAATCAAATCAATCAATCAATAGTTTTCTTTTGCGTCGGACAGAAGGTCAGTATTCAATCAGTCATAACTCAGGTCCAGATTTTTTCCAAGACCTAAAAGAGGCCTTAAATGAAAGCTGTTATCATTGCCTACAAGATGGTATGCATATTTGATATACTTATTGGACTCAGGCTGCTCCAGAGGCCACTATCACTCTTCAGTGGACATTTTTTTTGGCGAAAACGATGTTACCAAGGGCCCTATCTTTAACCCCTCAGAAAACAGTGTTCGCACGGGACTATCTGAGCAAACTTTTAGTATGTTGAAGCCAGACATCTAGGGATTCAGAAAATGTATAGATCAAAACTTTTGCAATTTGTGGTGGGTCACCCCCTATTTTATCACCAGTTGCCTGGACTATTAGGATAACCTGTGTTAAGCGTTTATACAATCTGGCACTGGGGGACATACAGAAATGATTCCATGCATGTGCAATTTTATAATAATAATAATCCTATAATAATATTCTCGGTGGCCATCTTGTGTGCTCATTTTACACTCACCCACAAGGCTTTCTCATTTTTCCACTTAGAGTTATGAAATTTGGTACAGGTATGGGGCTATAGGTATGATTTGAGCAGTTGTCGAGAAATCCAAGATGGCGGCCGTTTTGTGGCGGCCATTTTGGCAGCCATCTTTCTTCATTGTTCAACTGCCCATTGTGACCTTAATATTTCACTTACAGTTAAAAAATTTGGTACAGGCATTGGCCTGTGGGTATCGATCAGGAACATGTTGAGAAATCCAAGATGGCGGCCATTTGGAAATCCAAGATGGCGTCCATTTTGGTAGCCATCTTTCTTCATTGTTCAACTGCCCATTGTGACCTTAATATTTCACTTACACCTATGACATTGGCACAGATATTGGCCTGTGGGTATGGATCAGGAAAATGTTGAGAATTCCAAGATGGCAGCCATTTTGGCAGCCATCTTTCTTCATTCTTTTAACTGCCCATTCTGACCTTAATATTTCGCTTAGAGTTATGAAATTTGGGACAGGTATTGGCCAGTGGGTATTGATCTGGAACATGTTGAGAAATCCAAGATGGCAGCCATTTTGTGGTGGCCATTTTGGCAGCCATCTTTCTTCATTTCTTGAACTGCCCATTGTGACCTTAATATTTCACTTACACTTATGACATTTTGCACAGGTATTGGCCTGTGGGTATGGATCAGGAACATGTTGAGAACTCCAATATGACAGCCATTTTGGTAGCCATCTTTCTTCATTTTTTTAACTGCCCATTGTGACCTTAATATTTCACTTACAGTTATGACATTTGCCACAGGTATTTGCCTGTGGGTATAGACCAGGAACATGTTTAGAAATCCAAGATGGCTGCCATTTTGGAAAGTATATCTTTCTTCATTTCTTGAACTGCCCAATGTGACCTTAATAGTTCACTTACAGTTATACAATTTGGTACAGGTATTGACCTGTGGGCATCGATCGGGAAAATGTTGAGAAATCCAAGATGGCGGCCATTTTGGCAGCCATCTTTCTTCATTTCTTGAACTGCCCATTGTGATCTAAATATTTCGCTTAGAGTTATGAAATTTGGTACAGATATTGGCCTGTGGGTATGAATCAGGAACATGTTGAGACATCCAAGCTGGCCACCAAATGGCCACTTCAGAATGGCTGACATCCTTGAACTGCCCATTGTGACCTTGCTTTTCACTGTGGGTTATGAAGTTAGGTAAAGTTATTGGCCTGTGGGCGTAGATCAAGAAAATGTCGATAAATCCACATAGATAGATAGATTGATAAATAGATAGATACATAGATACATAGATCTATACCCACATTGATTGATTGCTTCATTCATTCACTCATTCTCCACACTGCCAAAGTATATCCTTTATCATGGGTGAATGCTAGTAATAATAATAATAAGCATTTATATAGCGCTAATTCCAGTAAACTGCTCACTAGCGCTTGTGCATGATCGATTTATTTGTAGAAACTGGTAAACAGGTAAGTTTTAATTGAGGTTTTGTTTTCCAGTTTCAGATTGGACTAATACTAAATGTATGTTAGATCTTCTACGGGTAGCATGGTTATGTGTATTTTCATTTGATTTTAGTAGGTTGTTAAAGTAAGGTGTCATGTAAGATATCGGCCATATGCCAAAAAACATGACATAAACTATCTATGCCAAGAAACAGGTGGTTTTCTCAAAATAAATTATAATCCCAAGACAATTTACCCGATCACTTTGCACAACTTAACCCACCACCTCGGCAATTCTGTCAGCAAATTGGCCTCTCTTTCATTGCCAGTGCTTTTTCCAGTCTTGGCAGAACATATGCTGCCACGTGTTGCCACCTAGTGGCTAGTGTGCAATTCTGCGAGCTTCAGTGAGCGGTCCACAGAAACTGAGTGTGAGGAACTCACACAATTTTGTCTGGAAGAAACCAGGGCTGTTTCTGAGTGTGCTGATGGCCTTGTCTACTTCCTCAGAGAATGTGATTGCCGAGTCTGACTCTGGTATACATCAATGTTGAAAATAAATTGTGTGAATGTGCAATAAATTGGAGATATTTCTTGGGACAGAGATCACTCATAATATACTGAGCAGGTTGAAGTGCACAGCAAGATACAATTACAAAGACAGCTTCCCTAAAGTGTTTCCATGACAACCAGACACTGACCTTCTCTGCAATGTGAGCGAGTGTGACATTTCCAGGAGCCGAAAAGTTTCCCAATCTACCTCTGGCCATTGTTATTTGGCTTCCTTGGTCTGTGATTAGGGTACCAGCCCACACAAAAAAGACCTTGCTCATGTCAAGTATCATGCATCCTTCTGATCATCCTCCCATTGCAGGGTTCATTAACATTCACCCTGCCAACAAGTACTAAAAATTCTGAAGTTTTGAAATCCTTTTACAACTTTTTCCATTCAATTGCTTTTAGAGATGTCAAACTGTTAATTATGCCTTTCACACCGGAGGAGAGTTAGTCTTTATGTTACAACTTCACAAAACAGTATATCATGTTGTCCGGGTAGGTTCAGTAGCCCTACACTGAGAAGTGAGGATGCTTCTGATGGCTCTTGGTAGGAGAATGATAGCTGGATGGGATGGCTCCAGGATACCAATCGCTGGATCCCAGGTATGATTCAACCTTGAAGGCAATACAACTAACAAAGGCTTTTTCAGTCATATTTGTAATTTTGTAATTTGTTGCATTTAATAAGATTATCTATCCTCTCATCAGAACTCAAGCTTTATGACCAAATAAAAGGAATGGGAAGGTGACTGGTCTCTCCTGCCAATGATCTCAAATGACATTTTGCAAGCCTTATACTACCAGAAATTAGACCCTTTTTTTTCCTTTTTCCATTTGCTGATTCCTGTGGCATTTCTATCAGACTTACATCAGTCCTTTTGATAGTGATAGTCGGTATAGTCTGAGGCAAACTTTATTGGTCTCTTGATAGTTCGGAAGCAGTGCTGCCACTCATGATTTTCATAGATGTGAACTACACCATCATGGGGTTTTATTATAGACAATCTTCAAGTCAACAAAACTCTTTCTTATTTTTAGCTGTCTCATAAATACTGTCAACACTTAGTGTTATGAGTTTACTCAGCTTCAATGTTTAAGTCAACACATTTCAGAAATTGTATTTATCTCAGTTCAGTATTTTGAGCTATATAAGCTTTAAACATTAATCTGTGATAGCTCAACGAACTTGTGCAACCATCTGACTCGATCATTTGCGCTAAGTCGGTGCCTCCAATTTCATATGTATTCAACTCCCAACTATAAAAAGTACAATGTGCGTGAGAGACGGACAATGTGATAAGAGACAGGAGCTTCCAAAGTGTCCATCCCAAGTTTAAGCCGAGACCAATTTCCTCAGGAAATTAAATGCGTCCTGTCCAACGTGTCCATCAGCAACTGAAACTGATTCTCAAATTTACTCCACTCTTCTACAGACTTTTGACACCCCTTCCTTACCTTCGCCATTTAAGACTATTTTGCAAGCACAAGTTTCCACCCAAAGAAACCAGGGGGCAGGAGGTGGGGGGCAGCCTTTATAATTGACATTGAATTTGGGCAAAGATCTAAAAAATTTGGACAGACAGCCCCATTGACCCAATGATGGACTGCCACCCCTCCCCCCTAAAAAGACATTGTCTCTCCAATGCCTATACTTTTACTTACAATGTAGCCTTTCCTTTAGTTCTCAAGTTATCAGCTTAATAAATGCAAATTTTCTTCTTCCTCTTCTGTTGCATGCTTCTTTTCCGCGGATCGCTGGGTAAAGCAACACTTTCCATTTGTATCTCGGGGAGAAATATGTGATATTTCAAAAGGAACATGTGCAGCACATTTGGCCATGTATTTAGTGGTCATTTTAGTGACCATGTTTTTTATTGTTGTTTTTTTTTTGGGAGGGGGGGGGCTATTTACTTTTGATGGCATTCATTGTGTTTCCATCGCAACACTTCCTGCGTCTACATCCTTCCATCATCAGCTTCATTTAAAGCCAACATCTAAAAAGTGGCGGAAAAAGCTGCAAAGAGAAGCCGGAATAAGAAACGAGATAAAAGCCTGACAGGTTACTTGTCAGCTAAATTTGCTTTAATGGCAGGTCTGTAAAGAACAGCTCAAGTTGAAATGTCTCCTAACAGTCTGTTTTTCAGCTAAGTGTGTTTGGGAATTGTCCATTGCTACAGTCTTTCTTTTAGACAGGGCAAGTGTTATAGTTTCTTGGTTGCAGTTAAGCAACTTTCTATGGCCTACTTGTGACCTAATTAATATTATGAGAAATATAATTGAAAATGCATTCATCTTCTTGTTATATCAATGTAACCTCAATTTGAAAATGTCGGATGATTGATTGATAACCTTAAGGCAGACATTTAGTAAAAACAATTATTGTTTGATGGTATACTTTTACAGCATAATAGACACTGCCTTAGTGACAATCAAGGCAGTCAGTCAGCTTCTACATACAAGTAAACTAAGACAATCTGAAAAGTAGACATTGACACAGAGAGATTGACAGACAAGTAGATAGATAGATAGATAGATAGTTAGATAGATAGATAGATAGATAGATAGATAGATAGATAGATAGATAGATAGATAGATGGATTGTGACCCATTAGCTGTTTATAGAGAAGAAGTTTGTTTCAACAATCAGCCTCACAGAGATAATTCCAGAATTCATTTTTGGAAACAAGAATGAATATTGAAAAAAACGATAAGCATTTTGCTTGAAGGCACTTAGGATGAAATATGAGACTGAAAACACTCAGGACTGAGAGCATATTCAGCTTATCAACATCACCTCAATTTAGATATATAAATATGAGAAGGCCTGCTCATAGCTTAGCTACAAAAAGTCAGAAAAGTCATATGGAAAACAGAATCGAGAAGATAAATTAAACTAGAACTGGCGCTCAGAGAGCACATAGCTTCACTGTCCATTTAAAATTGAACTTCGACTACTGCAAGATGCCACACATAAGCAGTTGGTTAAGTTTTAGGCCTAAATGTTATCGACACGTCATAGAACTTTAAAAGAAAACTGATTGTGATAAATTGCAAGACTGATGATAAAAGACCCAGTTAATTTCGCCAATTCTGGTTGGATTTTCATCAAATAAAGTAGGAATGTTGGTAATTTAGTGCTTTGGATCCTTCCGCCACATTCTGCAATTGTTTAATGGCTATTTATTGCAGGAAGAATGTAAAAATATATGCCCTCTTGGCTGCTAGTGCTACAGCAATAAAAATTACAGTGCAAGCAGCGGGTTAGAGGCCTTTTTTAGATTTCTTTAACTGTAGCTCCAATAGTCAGCAAACTTTATTCAGGTATTTTGTAGTACAAATGAACACATCATGCCAAAATCAAATTCCATCCAGTAGTTTTGCAGGAATGGACTCAAATACCCACAAACGCAAATGTTGAAACGCCAAGCTCCAAAATAGCTTCTCAGCGAAGCTAATAAATGACGAGGGATAATGTCAGTGTAATTACCCTTACAATGTTAAATATCTATCTATTGTATCGCACGAATGTGTCTGAGTTAAAACTATTTAAGGGTTTTTTATTTTTGGGAGGGGAGAGGTGTATTTACTGTTGAGTACATTTTTTGTGTTTCCATAACATCTCCTGCATCTATACTTCATGCCATCTTGTCATCAGCTTCATTTAAAGCCAACATCTAAAAAGTGGCGGAAAAAGCTGCAAAGAGAAGCCGGAATAAGAAACGAGATAAAAGCTTGACAGGTTGCTGTCAGCTAAATTTGCTTTAATGGCAGGTCTGTAAAGAACGGCTGAACTTGAAATGTCTCCTAACAGTCTGTTTTTCAGCTAAGTGTGTTTGGGATTTGTCCATTTGTTGCAGTTTTTCTGTTAGACAGGCGAATGTAAATTTCTTGGTCTCGTTTAAACAAATGTCTACGGGCTCCTTATTCTGATAAATATATTTGGAAACACATTCATCTTGTAGTTTTATCAATATCTCCTAAATAGAGTGTAAATGTCTAATGGTTCATAACTTAGCCATTGAAAATGCTTCTTGATCCAGGCAACTAATGTCAGACGGATGTTTCACAAGAGTGCCTGTTCAATTACCCTAGTTGGTACATAAATACAGGATATAGATCACAGTAACCTACCCACTAGAAGAATTTTCTGGTGTAAACAAGAAGAATAATTTGAATTTTTTTTAAATGTCATTTTGTCCGCAATTTAGAAAACTTCCAGACAAAATTTTACTGTCTTTATCGTTGATCGGTTTGACTGAGCTGAGAGTCAGTTGAAGTCAAATTGAAGTGATGGACATCACAGCAAGATACAATTACAAAGAAAGTAGCTCAAAAGTGTTTCCATGACAACCAGGCACCGACCTTCTTAGCAATGTGAGTTAGTGTGACATTTCCAGGAACCGAAAAGTTTCCCAATCTACCTCAAGCTATTGTCTCCTTCTCGAGGCTTATTGGCCACCTTAATCTAGTATGCCTAATGAGGGAGAGAATGCTTCCCAGTGCACCAAGTGCTAATAATATTCTTGTTCCTCCATGGCTACTGATTAGTTCTGGAACTTCCTGGAAGAGGGCTTCTAGATTAATCTTTTCATCAGCTCCATTTAATAGTTGAATAATAAAACGTAAAACGATAAATCAAAAATGAAATCATGGCAATGCTTGTCATGATTAATTTAATTTTATCCAAATCTTTTATGAAAACACTCCAGAGACCTATGGAATACTGAAGTCTGTCATTGGAGACTTCAGAATCAACTGCCTTGTAAATTGAAGGGAGGCCAAGTTGACAGAGGAATGGCTGTAACTACAATATTTAAGACCAAAACTGGTAACTGAATTAGAAAACATACTGTGGTATATCCATAAAAAAAAACTTAAACAGACACCTCTAAAGCACTAAAGGTAAATAGGCACACAATAGATAACCTGCATGTGGTAAGAGATTCTGTGAGATTATTATGTGCCTTTTACAATCTAAGGAGCCCTTAAGCATTATGCTTAAATAAACATACATAACATAACCTGGGAAATATCAACATGTTACCAAATCCAGCAGGTGATGTTTTTACAAAAGCTCTAGATGTCAGAAACTGACAATCAGGTGGGATTTTCTCAGGAAGATGTTGTCTGGCAAACTCATGTCAACATGTTGGTTCCTTAAAATAACAAAGTTTACCATTATCTTAGTCCATTACGAAGATCATCTTTCTTCATGTAACATCAATTTAGTTTTAGAAAACGGACCCGTAAATTTTGTCATTTAAGATAGTGCTTTTTATTCTTCTAACCGCATGTTCCTGATAAATGAGGATCGGGGGGGGGGGCAATGGAATTCTAATCAGAAATGGGCAAGCTTAATAACAACAATGCAGATATTCATCAATGAATAATCACAGTATTTTTTCTTCATAAGAAACAAAACGGCAATATGTGTGCTGAGAGTTAGTGACATTTTGTTAGCTTATTGAACACTTTTTCTTGAATTAGAACAATTTCCTGTGAATTTGCATCAAAGACAAACTAGAAGTCTTGTCACAATGACACATATGATAAATAACTCACATATTTGTGAAGTTTAACACAATGTTATAATTCCTCAGTTCAGAATGTTAGAAATAATTTCATTACTTAAGAATATTAAGAAAACTCCTCCATTGCTGGACCTTTAAGCAAACATTTAGCATTCAGCATGTTTACTTGAAGTATTCTACAATTAATGAGCTCCAGACAGGCAACACGAAGATGCCCTTCAGCTGATTCAAATGGAAAAGGAGGCTCATGCGAGTTGAATTGCCCTCTTTTGCAGACTTAAGAGAGGTGTCCAATGCCAAATTAACAAAATAACTGTCGGATGGCATGTTTACAAAATATATAAAAGTCGCTGCATGCCACAAACACTCTGACAATAAGACAATCAGATCGATCAGAGAGATAAAGATCGACAGATGGATAGATAAATAGATATTGCATGATTATGATAAAGTTGGTTTTACATGCTAGTTTATTTCAGCATCATAGATACTTCCATCATTAATGTTTTGAAACCAGAGTGAATATGAAAAAATTATGAGTATTTTGCTTGAAAGCACAAGTTAGGTCAAATATGAGACAGAAAACACTCAGGACTGGATGCATATTCAGCTTATCAACATCACCCCTATTTAGATATGCAAATATGAGAAGGCCTGCTCATAAAAGTCAGAAAAGTCACATGGAAACAGAATTGAGATGATAAATTACATTAATGAGAAAAGGGAATGTCAACATGTTTACATTTGCAATATCAAATATTAAAAGTCATCCTTTCAATCTCTTTATCAGAAGTCATTTGGGAAATAGGAACACAACATACTAGAAGTTTCCCACTTCAATAGTTAGTACCAACCACACAATATGATTCCAAATAGCAACTGAAAATAACCAACATGTAATTTGGTATGGTAGAGGGAGTTGTGAAATAATGTTACAGAGTGATTTGTACAAGCATTAGTTTGGTCATTTATAAAACAACAAGAAGCATCAAGTAGCAGCAAAAGGAGCAGTTGCCTGTCAGTTGCTGCGTGTAAATTCTGGCAGATCAGGCCACACATAATTGATCTTTAGCTTCTCGGATCCTCTCAAGGCACTTTTTCTAGGGTCGGTCGGTAGGACAAAAAAAAAAGGTAAAAAAAAAAAAATTTATAATGTCAAAAAAAAAAAAAATTTTTTTTTTTCAATTTTTTTTTTCCATCGGCATGTATCTATTGTGTCGGCGGGTCGGCGAAGCTAAGAATCGATTATGTGTGGCCTCACTGCCTGTGGCAACTCACTGCTGTTGCCTCTAGTATTTTTTGTATAGAGGGCACAATCTCAAATTTTAAGCATGAGTTGTGTGCATAGTAAAGTAGCATATATTCAGTTAAGATCACACCTGAATCCTGAAATAGGTGCATGAAGTGTTCCACAAACAATCAAAAAGTGCCAGTGAGGATAATGGGCATTGGCAACAGGCCCACCACCATTATAACCGATAAAATATATGGAAAACAACCCACTGATTTGTGAAGATAATTCAATTATACCAGCTGCTAGCTGACATGATGATGTCCCAAAACACTCAAGTTTCGTCAAGAAAGCTTTAAAAGAAAATATTTATTCCAAAGTCATCCAGCACAATGATGATTGAAGCTGACATCTCTTTCCTCTCCTTTCATTGGCCTAACACAACTGTAGCATTTTCCAGATATAGTTGCTAATTCTCTAAATCACTTCCAAAGTTATAAATAGAATAACTGTTGAAGTAATTTGATTTAGAGTTCATCGTCCTCAGGGGACATTCTTGTCTTTTCTTCAACTGAATCATCATTGTCATTAATAGCATTGGCATTAACTTTTTCTGGAATCACTCGCTGTCCGTGACTGCGGCCAAGAAGAAACATGACAATAAAACATGAAGAAAGCACAAGCGCATAGCCAACCATGATGTACATTAGGGTCTTTGGACCATAATACTCAAACAAATAGCCTGTTAAATACTGATAGACCATGGCTCCGAGAGACGCGCCAAGGAATATAACAGCAATGGCCATGCCCTTGAGTTCAACGTATAAGTTGATCCATGCTAATCCAGCAGGAAAAACTGGGGCCAGAAACAACCCCATTGCTCCGGAACAGACCCACAGCACGTTCGGAATGTGGTACGACCAGCCAGCTAAGATGACAGTTATGATGACATTCCCAGCCAGTTCTCCAAACAGCATGATGTGAGGAGGGACAAAATGAGATGGCAAAATAGCAGCTCCTCTACCGATGGTGAAACATAACCAAAAGATGGTGTTGAGGTACGCTGCTTGTGTGTTGTCAAACTGGACTTCACTGTCAGTCGCATAAGCGAAAAGGAACTTTCCGTAAGCTCTCTCCCCTCCAACAATGTTTAAGTAAAAGAACAATATCAGTGTGAATATCTGGAATCCATAAAATGTGTTTCCACCAACGCATGAACCAGGTGAAAATATTTCACGAAGTTGTTTTCTATCCTGTCGTTTTACAATTATACTATTTGGTTCCTCCTTTATGTTTATTGTGTTTGATCTCTCTGTCTTCTTGAGACCAGTGAAGTAGAAAATTAGGAAAACGAGGGAAAACAACAATGTTAATGCAGCACTGAATGAGTATGGAGGTACTAGATTTGGTTCAAAGCCAGTTGGCGATCCAACTATTGAGTCATTGAACAATAGTCCAGTGTCATTGTAATCTCCAAGAGAGAGATTTCCTTTTGTTGAGTTTACCTCGAGAGCCCTAAGAAACGGACGAGCAATCAATGGTGATGCCAATGCTCCTATTCCAAACCCAAAATGCAAAGCAGTCAGAGGGGCGGCTGCCTTCTTCTGCCACAGTTTGGCAATAAGGGTGTTATTACCTGCAAAAGAAATGGAGTTAGATATAAACTAAAAGAAACATTTTTGTTATTTTGATTCTAAGCAAAAAGATACACAGGAAGTATGATTGAAGAGAAGATAATTGAATTCAATATAACATACCATTTAGCAACAAAGTTACTCAAGCAGTAATTGTTACTTTTGATCTGGGTGAATGTTTTAAAAATCGTAATTCATACTAACTTAACTTGCCATTACATAATCATAAAAGCAACTTACAAGTGTCAATCCCTCCTTGGCCCAGACCTTGCAGAAGAAACAAAAATGCAAGAAATAGCAGTGAATTACTCCAGGGGGCAACACCAGTCCCTATGGCACCAAATAAGAATGATATGGACAAAAATAGTTCCATCCTCTTTTCAAACTTGTCACATAGAAATCCACATGAGATGGAACCTATGAAATATCCCAAGCTTCTGGCAACCAGGGCCCTGGCAAATTCTTCATAATTGGCAGACACATTACATTTGAAGTCATGCATTGCAGGACCCACCAGTTCCAGGTATATGCCCTGAAATGATAGATACAATCAGCCAATACTTATTTACGGCTGAGGAAAGAGTAGTGACTGTTTGAAAATGTTGTAATATCATTACAGGTGCCATACTTGTATTGTATTTTAATGTATTACATTATAATCAGGATATTATTACTGTCAATCTGTTGCCTTATTATACTGCAGCAGCTCCTGCTTGCTGCAGTATCTACAATTCGTAGGAGATTTCTTACACACTTTGCCAAATTTTATATTGCCTGGTGCTATCTCCAAAGGCCACCTCCGATGTTCTTCTTTGCACACCATTAACTTACCATCATTTCCTAATGTGTAACATCTTTAGATTTCTTATCCACCCCCAGTTTTGTCATTTGGTTGCAAAAACTGCAAATTTTTCCCTCATTTCCATTCTGTCAATGTAAGCAATACTATTTTTCAGGGGGTGCCAAAACTCGAGGGGGGCGGTGGGGGGCCGATTGCCCCTCCTGCCCTTGTCCAAGGGAGGCAGGGGGGAGGGGCAAGGGTGCCCTTTAGATCTTTAGGAAAAAAATGGCCCCATTTACTAATTTAAGGCACAAAGTATATTCAAAACTATTATTGACTCTATTATTTAAATTTCGTCATGCGAAATTGGCATGAATATGATTTGCCCTTTTTCATCTGACTGCCCCTGCCGCCCATGATTCCTTCCGGCACCCCTGGTATTTTTGTTCGGTCCAGTGGTTTCAAAAGGCATGTAATGTACCTGCTGCAGTATGTCACACACCGCCAGCAGTTTGTATACCATGGTAAATATTTGTTCATTAGGTATTTGTTCATTAGGCCAGGAGTGTTGCGAACACTTCTCTTATGCCCCTATCATGTTGACGTCTAGTTTAACCACACTCCATACAGAATATTGTGGGGCACATTGGGATTTAGAAACAGCTGTGACAAATTTATTGTCGGTGGATAACAGGAAGGGGCATTAGAACTGGAGATATGTTCTATAAAAATTTGACCTCTGTTAAAAAAAAGACATCCCATTGATCATTCTTTACCCATCTCACCCCCCTGGGGGACATAAACCTGGCAGCCTCACATGGCACCATCACTGATCAATCTTGTTCCCTCCCCTGCTTATAGCCAACCTCTCCATTTTCACCTTTGTCAAGTGAAGCAATGATTCAAGGTAAGGGGAATATTCGACCCTGCCCCAGCCGGGTTTTAAATCCACAATCTTCAGCATATTAGTCCGGCATCATACCCACTGGACCAGGTGCACTCACCAAATGACTGCTGTAGGGACCATTGTATTATGTTGAGCAGCTATTGATATAAGCTTAACAAGACTGATAAGGTGTGAAAAATTACAATCTGGTATATTATAGAAATTGAAATCAATAATTTACATTTTAGCATCTATACTTTTTATTGTTACTCTAAATATGATACTTCCAAGCGCAGAATCAGCATAGCTTTCAGTGCGCATACAATGATATATATTAATGTATGTGTATATACAATCAATTCAATCAGACAATGTCTCCTTCTGTTCTGCTGTCTTCATGCACTCTCCTCTCCATTTGACATGGTCTTGATTATGGTCCATCCATTGATGTGGTATGGCTCATCTGTCCATTGTCCAGCAATCCAGTTGAAGTCTGGCTTGGGTATTTTCATTGCACGCTGTACACCGGACAGGAGGGTGAACCCCTGCCTACAAAGTGGCCATGCACCCTCCCCTGGCCACAACTACCTCCAACTCACTCCAATGGAGTTCCAGGACCAGGAGTCGACCCCATGTCCTTCTCAGGCCAGTGGATTAAAAATCAACTATAACTAGACATCATTATTACTGGTGAACCTGTAATAAGCATTCACCAATTCGCAGAATTTACTTGATAATCAACTTGACTTACACTCTTCATATTGACATTTATATTGACTTCATACTGACTTTCTATTGACATATATATTGACATTCATGCTGACATCCATATTGACATTCATATTGACGTTCATATTGACATTCATATTGGCGTTCATATTGACTTCCAATTGCATTCATATTGACATCCATATTGATGTTCATATTGACATTCATATTGACATTCATATTGACATTCATATTGATATTCATATTGACATTCATATTGACATTCATATTGACATTCATATTGACATCATATTGACATGATATTGACATCATATTGACACTGATAGTGCTGATACTGACACTGATACTGACACTGATATTGACCTTCATTTAGAGATTCATTTTGACATTCAATTTGACATTGATGTTGAAATTCATTCATATTGAAATTCATATTGACTTCATATTTACATTCATATTGACTTCACATTAACATTCATATTGACATTCATATTGCCTTCAAATTTACTTTGATGAATTCTTTACTTTACCCTACTTTGCACTTTACTCATTTCTTCACTTTTCCTCTCTTTGATTTAGAACTGATGACATTGACATGTGATGAACTTCTTCACATGGTCAAATGTATTTTAGACCTTTCAAGTTACTCTTAATTGGAAATGGTAGACAACAATTGAACAAACTTGCTTGAAAAATGACAAAAATGATGTGAAAATGTACCTATCCATTCACTTTAGTTGACCTTGACCTTGATGCCAAGGTCATGGATGTTGAAAGAAACTATTTGTCTATCATAGGACTATATATGTGCCAAGTTTCATTGAGTTGTCTTCATTCAAGGTAAAGTTAAAAGATATTTTCACTTTTTGGCAGAATATTCCAATTTTTTAAATCAAATATCTCAGTAACCACTTACAGGATCTCAACTATCTTCCTTTCCGCACTGAATTCCTATCGAGCACCTTATCCTAAAATTTTACGAAATTCCTGCTGACGGTTTCTCCAGAACCGTGAGCAAAAGGGTTTTCATTAAAAGGGGTCACGGTAATTACCTCTTTTTAAAAATAGAAAATTTGATGACATATCTGGGTCAAGTGACTGACTGGTAACTTATCAGTGAAGATCTGGTGTTTCTATCTTTATTAGTTCAGGAGATAGGCCTACAAAAATGGCCACTTTGAGGTGACCTGTGACCTTGAAAAATAGGTCAAGGTCAAAAATATTTTGCAAAATTTATTTTCTCATCTAGGACTACCTATCTACTTAATTTCAGGTTGAAATTCAGAAAAAAGGGAAGAAAAATAATATGACCAAAATCAAGACCATTCACCATAGTGATGGTGAATGCTAATAAACCATTAGGCCACTGAGGAACAACTAATATACTTATAACAAAGTTCCGGGAACACAAACTACAATGTGACTCTGTCGCACAGTGGTTGTCATGTCTGCCTTGTGCGCAGTGGATGTGGGTTCAAATCCCACTCTGGCTATATCCAGAGGTTAACAATATAATAATTGGTATGATTGCCATTCAGCGTGGTGAGCACCGGTGAGCAGATTTATCTGGAATGGGCGCTATATAAAATTATACTATGTTACTTTATATTACAAAGTCAGCATACAAAAAAAGGAAACCAAGTCACCGTACCATTGAAATGGGTCCGCAGATGATACAAACAGTTTCCACAATATTCCTTACTCTCTGCGACATGTTTAATTTGTACAAGCTACATCAGAACTGGACAAAAGGTATATGGATCCAAGCAACAGTGACACAGAAAAGTTGGTTGTAAATTTTATTGATCTGAAGCGTAAAATTAAATTGTCCACGGTCATATCAAGTGAACTCAAGCAGAGAAAATTGCTCACAGTCTCATTAAGTTAACATTGAGAGTCCTCTTAACCTCAACAGCACAAGTTACTTTTTGATAAACATGGCCATCAATTCGATCATCCCCTTGAAGTGTTTATATTGTGTTTGCACAATTCCCTTAAGGGAGGTTCGTATAATAGCTATAGGTGTATGAAAGAGACATGGTTTATACAAAAGTTGTTCTATTTATCCCCTTTTGATAAAATAACATGGAAACATAACTATGAAGTATCAATGAAATACAGCAGGGGCGGACTGGCGACATTTTGGGCCCGTGGCAAAATAAGTCGAAGGGCCCCAACATTCCTATTTGTCATGCTACTCGATTTATGCAAAGGTGGAGGGGCCCATTTCTACACAGGGCCCTCTCACATTTGGGCCTTGTCTGAAAGTTTACTTGAATCACACGGTCACAAACTTGGCCATTTTGACTTTTTTACAGATTTTTTAATTGATTTTACATTTTTTGCACCTTGCATGGGCCCCCCTGAGTGGTTGGGCCCGTGGCAGCTGCCACTCTGCCACATAGGCCAGTCCGCCCCTGAAATACAGTTGAAGCCAGAAGTAAGTAAACATGTCTCAATTATTCACAGGATTCAATGTAACATTAACACCTTTGATGAATGCTCATTAGAAATTTAATACATGCATGCATATTATTATATACTAGAACACCCGTTGGAAATAGATTTGTGACATATGAAGAGTTTAGTGTATGCATTTAATATGTAAATGGCATGGCCATGCAATGTGCGCAGCACTTTTGCAGGACTTATGGTTTTACCATAAGTGTAATTTGTATTGCATATTCAATGCATGAAAGGCAGTAATTGAACTGTTTAAAAGGATAATGAAGTATTCCATAAAAATGATAAGCACAGAGAATATTACTGAAGAAAAGTGAATTTGTAAGGCACGTTTGAAGATGATTTTGTTATGTTTTGTTAGCTACTAAACTAAATTATTTATAAAAAGCTGGACCCATTTTACGTAATTCCCTGCTGTGGAGTGTTGATGTTGAGACTATTACTGCACAGATTTTTGAGTCCTCTCTTGGGCTCAATTCGCTGCGCGAATGTGAGAGGGTGGCTTCAGGTGTATGTTGTAAGGGGGGGGGGGATGTAATTTCCAAATTAATTGGTGGGACAGACTAATTAGCTGTGTATCTATCTATGTATCTATGTATCTATGTATTTATGTATCGATCTGTCTACTTAATTATCTATCTATCTATCTATATATCTATCTGTCTATGTAGGACACAGTGGCAATTATGTATGACACAGTGGCAATTATGGGAATATTCAGTGGAAGATCATTATTTTGAGACTTAGATTGTAACATCAAGTTAGGGCAAATGACTGTTAATGCTGAAAGAAAATTATGAACCCTTGTGTATTTGGATGTGATTGTGGTGTTATACGTGAAGGCCCACTGAAGATGAATGGGTGGGGTAATTAGGTTAGGCCTATGTGTCTGATATGTGCGTGTCAATGTACATTCTGTGTTTTATTGAGATCTATTGCATATGTGTAATTTGTTGTGCTTTATATATAAGTAGTATGTTTGTATAACATGACTTGGCATCTTTGTATATCGACTATCCAGAGGAAAGCCCGCCAAAATGCTTGCTGTCCAAACATACAGGACAGCTGAGGCTGTTGCTTCAGTAGCTGTCCCTCCCTCCGAAATACATTGGCTCACTGAGAAGAGCAGGGGGAGTTGGTTCAAGTGAAGTGAGTGTCTATTTAATGGCGTCGTAGAGGTGCATGAACGAATTTCGTAAAAAGGGCTGTAGAAAAAATAGATTTGAAAGGAGTAAGTGAGGATTTCCAGAGATTTTATAAGCCACAAACAAAGGCAATGTCAGTAAGAAGCTTCATGCACAATGTTGTGAGCGTAAGTTGAGTAGATATGGAGGAGTAGAGGTGACATCAAAGTTGAGGAGATAGACTTTTAAGAGTAGGATATGCTCTTTGCAGATTAGCGGTTCATTGGAAAAAATATTTCCGTCTTTTTTAAATTCGTAAACTGGCTTTGCAACGTCTCTGCCAATGAGTTACTTGTTGGTTTCCTGATCTTCTTATTGGGTGGATACTACTAGATGCGGTACCTTAAATAAGAAAATAATTTTGTTTTTTGCTGCTAGATATAGTATGTGTCGAATGATCTGATTAAAAGACAACTGACAAAAACAAATATTAAACATTTTTAAGCCAGTGGCATCACAAGACTGAGTTGAATGCTAATTTTGAAACTTTTGGCACACTTTTAAGCAAAGAGTTCTTAGCAGATCCATGACTTCAGCTTAGTTCTGAAGATGGTCCAACAAACAATGTTTGTCGTTGTAACCTTTGTTATCGGTGTTTACTGTGATTCTCTGTCTTCGAAATTGCATCCATAATTTCATATTGACTTATCAGATTCAGATTCATTTATTTACCTTTGTCTTTCACCATCCAAAATATTTTCAGTGCATTTTTGCCCCCCAGGAGATACTGCACCCCAAAACGAGACCAATTACAGTCTGTCACTTTGATATAGAAAAAATGACGACCAGTTCACTGTGAAAAATGCACTTCTTGACTCATGATAGCCAACGAAGTGTCATCTTCTCTACTTTCAACATGGGAAACATAGAGGCTGTTTGATTAGTCATGATCAAGAGAAGGCCATTTGACTTGTTATAACTGATTTTAGAGTGAAAATCAGATGCATAATCCTTTCGTTTTGCTGTCACCAGCAAGCGGGATAAGTCTCCTTTAATAAATTGACATTGAAAGTATTGGGCATTATCATGACAAATCATTAGCGTGATGACACACGAAGTGCCATTGTCACAGTGCAAGAGTCCACTCTTTTTCTATATATAAGTGACAGACTGTAAAGATAATAGAAAGATTGGTGCATTATTCAACCAATACATTTTATCTTGAACCAAGCAGGCGTGAGCAGTGCTTCTTGTGAATACATCTAGACTATCTTTTGTTTTGACCTACAAACCACCTTATCACATGACCAAAAAGAATCTCTTCTCCAATTATGACACCACGATGAGATGCTCATAAGACCCGACGGGCTTTCCTTCAAGGCAGAAAGGTGATTAGGTTGTCATATTTACAGCATAATTGGTGAAGACGGCCAGCGGGAGATAGGTGAAGGAGATAGAAAGGAGACCGGCTAAAATTTCAAATGAAATTTCAGCAGACTAGTTCAGATTACTTGTCGATTAGATAAGAAAGTTTGTTTGAGCCAAAAAGATGACAAAATATCAGCTAGCAGCAGCCAATATCAAATTTGAGTGGTAGTACAGGCTTTTCAGCATTCTAATATTGGTCATTAATCTGACAATCTTAATTAATCTGACTGAAATTGATGAATGCCACTTAGGAATTAATCTGTAACAGACCAAATTAATTAAGCTTGCATTTTCTAATGAGAAGACAATCTCCCAGAGATTCAAAGAAACAAATTCCAAATCCACATTCATTACACTAATTGACTTAAGTATAGACTCAGGGTACCATCTCTTTGAGATCCAAAAATGTCTATAAATAATAATCCTGAAAGAATTTTCTTAAGGTATTTCTATCCAAATGTATTTTTGAAAAGGCCAACCGGTAAAAGGAGAATGAAATTATATGCAGTGTTTGAGTGAAATATTACACATGACTGGAGGTTTGTGGGATGGGCAGTTTTACAGTATTTGCATTCAGCCGATTTTTCATGTTTAAGCAATTGTTACGAGAAAAGTATGATAGGTATATCGAAATTTCGGGCAGTGGCAATCTTGTCCTACACTGACATATAAATGCACCATATTTTACCCTTCTGCAATGCTTTGTTTTGAAGGAATTTAGGACAAATTTTGACACATTTTTATGTCTCACCGACTTTTTTGCCAATTTCATGGATGAACAGAAAAAAATATTCAATCAGTTGTGATTCATGTTAATGATACCTTTCTGGACCTACAGCTTGGGTATAAAATACAACAGGTTTCATGTGAATAAGTTATATACAACATGACTTGGGTCCTAAAATGTAAAAAATGGTAGATGTCAAAAATTTTGTTTTCGATAGACCATCAGTTGCTTTATATGCTGTTATGAGTAAGTATCAAAGAATGTGTATAATGTTTGTGTTAATTTTGAAGCTTGAGACATATCTCAAGGTAAAACAGAAACATTTGTTTCACTAACCATAATTGGTTTTCAGAATGTGAGGCTTGAATGTGATGTCAAAAAAGGCATGTCCTCTCCAACCCATAGAAAAAACACTAAGTGTTTTGTAGGAAAAACAAGCTATTTGTGTATCTCTTGCTCAATCACGTGCCTTTACAAGTATGTGACAAATACAAGTTAAAAAGATATCCAGGCCATGTTCCTACATTTTCTTATAAATTAAAATTCATGATGTCAAAAAATGTCCTCTCCAACACATCAGAAATTTTGCTCTGATTTGTGCGTTTTAACACTGGATTCATTGAAGAAGTTGCCATGGTTATACAAACTAAGTAAACCTTGATGCCTAAAAAGGGTTTTTATAAGTATTGAAAATGTCAAATATATTATCTTTCGTTATCTAATACACTATTTTGAGAAAATCAAAATTGATTTATTTGTGTCATATATCAATATAATTGTAATTTTTCGCTATTAACGGAATACTTTAAAGGATAATAACCAAATATCTTGTTAATGGAGCCATCAAAGATAATTTTTCCAAAGGCACCTGATTTTTGGTCATTTTCGGTTGTTTTTGGCTCCAAAACACTATGTTTGACACTGCCAAACACCATGAGTTTCAATCGTCCAGTAACAAAACTTGACATGGGGTTAATAGGATATCTAGGGATTATTAACCATGGAAATCATGTGTCTTTTGAGACTAGTACCCTACTCAACAGAAACTTTCAGGGTAATGGCAAGCCAGATTTCTGTAATTTCGTAATAAAAATGGTAAAAAAAAAATTGTGGCATGTTCAATCAAAATTTAAGTTTTGTATGGGTTTTGATGTTCCTATGCAACAATGTGGCTTGATTTCCAAGAATAAGTATGGGTGAAAATTGTTTCTGGACGGATATTTTCCTGATAAACAGTTTTTTCAAGAATCAACCCTTGCCTACTTTAAGTAGCAGTATTTTGGTAGTAAACCACCAAATCACTTCAGTCCTCTTTGATTATAGAAACAGTAATATGTTAATTTTATGATAGAATGATGGAAATTCTCAAACTTCAAGCTTTATTTTGACCCCCCATGAGACACTTTGAGTGCAAATACTGTAAAACTGCCCAGTTATACATGGAAAGCAAAGAATGTTTAACTCTAAAATGTGCACTTTGTTAGTCATGCTGGCTGATGAATGCAAACTGACTATTGTCAGTATTGAGTGAATGTAGTTGCCATTGTGAATAAAATCACTCTGTTCACAAAACAAAACTCATTTCATTTGCAGGCTTCAATCTTGTTTTCAGACTTATTAAATATGCAACTTTAAAACAATTTAGTGAAATATAAGAAGACATAAAATCACCAGAAATATTCAACTGCCTTGTTGGTTGCAATTTACAGAAAAATAAGATTACAAATTATGAAAAAGATCTATTTATATCATGGTGCATAATGCAAGCACAGTCATATTGCTGCTTTTATTCTCGCCAAGCCCTCCTTTATGTATAATTAATACCATATCCCCAAAATAACTTGGAATGTCCCTGAACAAGTTCAAATGACAAATGAGAACCACCCAGGGCTAAATAGCCCTCTTAGAGGCTTAAGAGAAATATCCATTACAGCTTCAAAGGAAAGAACTTTCGCTTTGCATGTTAGACTCGAGTTGTCTTGACTGAAACTTCCAAAGGATAGCAATTTCTTACTGGCCTTTTTGTTCTGGCAATATATAGGGGAGAGTGGGGAACCATGAGCCGCTTTTCTCATTTCAAGCTCCTGAGCCTAAAGTTTCAATGGTAAATAGCTGGTTGCTTTATATAATCATAGCAAGACCTCTTGGCTACAACACCCAGTGTTGTTACATTATTTTCTTAAATTTTAAATTATCAAAACATTGTCTTTAAAAAAATTTTGTCAAGCGGCTCATGGTGCCCCAGGGTCGGGGCACCATGAGCCATGGTATGGGGGGCAGCTTACATACATGTATTATCCTTCTGATTCAACTGTAAAGAACTGATACCTCATAAACCAGATGATTTAATTGAAATTTCCCCTTGGTACATACCACAATATAGATCAGATGGATGTTGCATATTTTTCTATGAAAATAGCACAAATGTGTCCTAAACAGCTGCTGATGTCTTACACTATAGTTCTGAACTTACAACAGTAGAGTTGTTGCTACAATTCATGAAGGAGGTACATTAAAACTTTATTGAAATTGGTCATGGTGCCCCATCTCCAAGCAGTTCTATCACACCGTTTGTTTTGTAGTGGCCATGGCTCATGGTGCCCCGTGGCTCATGGTGGCCCACTCTCCCCTACACGTATAGGCTTATACATAGGCCTATAGACAATTAATTGCAATTGCGTCAGAGCTGAAATATCGAAGTTCTTGTAGTCATATTGGTATACATCTGTACATCTGGCAATATAAAATGACACGTAATCAGCTTCCAAAGAACATGTCAAATGAAGAACGGCTCTTTGATATTATTCTGATCCAACAAAATTCTAGAAATTACAAGCAGCTTATTCAACAACTTTCTGATGTCTGAAAATCAATTTGAAAATCTTGTGCCTGACTAGTACTAATTAGGGGACAGCAAATTTGGAATATATTAGAAGACTCAGCATTTTTCTATGAATAGCTGCTAGATCTATATGCATGACATTGTGTCCTATTGATATTTTAGTACAGAAATAATTATTGGCAACAAACACAATTTCTCTGATGCGGCAAATCTGTGTGACCGAGACAGAGTCTAAATGTCTTTAAGTGATGCACAGTAAGGAGATACAATGCAATGAAAGCTTCTCTAAAGTATTTCCATGACAACCAGACCCTGTCCTTTTTAGCAAGGTGACAAGTGTGGCATTTCCATGAACCAAAAAAGTTTTGCTCTTCCTGAAGCTCCTGTCCTGTTGTCTTCTTTCAAAATCTTGTTTGTCTGTTCTTTGGATAGAAAGGGAATGTAATTGTCTTCCTATGTAGCATAAGTGTTGCCTGTCATTACTGGCTTTGTAACAGTGTCAAATTACATCGTACACATAATATATATACTTTTGGATGTCGACAGTTCAGTTGCCATAAGTACTTTAATTTATGATCTATTTGAAGGTTCAGTTGTTCTGATAGCCCAAAAGCCAAGTGTATAAACACAGCACATAAAGCCCCAATTATCCATCCATCCATCTTGAAGTTCCAAAATTATAAAGTTTGTTTTGTTGGCTTTTCATGGTAGAAAAGAGTGAACAATGCTTATCATTTAAGATTGTTATAAAAAATTAGAAATTGATAGTGCAAGGTCTCCTTGCCTCAAGGCATTTGTTGGTTTCTCCTCTGTGTCATATAGCCTAGTTGATGTAGTAGGCTACTGCAAATTCTTTCGTCTCATCAATCAAACCTCGTGAGTGCCCAGAACAATGCTTAGAGGGATGCACTTGCCATATCTATCCAGATCTATATTTTGCACTGGTATTGTAAATTTTGTTTGGAAGTAGAGATGTAGAACTCAATTATCACGTTGCAGTTTCAATTTGTCTGTTAGTTAAAATTGAAGGACTTCTTATAGCGTTATCTTTGTCAGGTAATTTGCCAATGTAATAAACACCAGCGTTTCTGGGGATTAGTTTACACGGTGACCAGTATCCACTTGAGAGTCCACTTGAAGGTTTTCTACCAGACAGGCATCTGCTGCTCTGTTATTTGGCTCAGTTTCACGATCATGAATACTAATAATACCCTATAGACAACACAAGCATATGCAATTTGAATTTGGAGATTGCAGGAGCAGAGCCATTTTGCAAATAACACACAGATATGGTGCAAATACAATAGTTGACCTTGTACATCTCACTTATTTTGATAATGTTCTGGCATGCAAAGTATTTTTTCTTTTATAGTATTTGCATATATTCTGAAGTGATACAAAACTAGTGGGAGCCTATTCCAAAGTCACAAATTAATTCTAATTAAAATACAACTATTATACATTGTTCGTTACTATGTGTGCTTTTAGCAGTTAGACGTGAGATAAAAATATATATATAAGAATCTGCAACTTATAGAACTAACAACACGCAATAACTGTGAATTTTGAGAAAATGTCTCTCATTGTCAACTATCAAATTTGATAGAACCTGTGACAAATATATCACAACACACGTGTCCATGGCATTTCTTGGACTTGTCATAAGCTAGTATATGGATGGATTAAATCGATCAACAAGCCCTGATATACCATACCTATCAATGACTGGTACTTCCGCTCGTGCTCAGTTTCCTTCAGAATGTGTGCTATATGCATGGTTGTCAGTGTCTCCTATGCTTTATTGAGTTTTGAATATTCTGTTTGACAAAAAGGCACTGACACGGACAGACTGTTATTTTTGAGATATTTATATATTAAGACTTATATGATGATCTGTGCCTTTAAATAATGGAAGGTGAGTGATCTGTCCCATTTTCAAAGACCTTTACCAATGTTTGCCATCTTTGATTTACATGCAAAAAAGCTGTCAAAGTGTCAAAAATCAGAAACCACCAGAGTGAACAATTTACGAGTATAATGCTCCGTCAATCTTCTGCTAGAAAAGTTAGTTCTGAAACATAAATGGGTGAAATTTAAATCTAAGGAAAACAAACACAAATGTATTAATTACAGTTCTCATAATTACGATCGCAACCTACATGAAGTTTGATTCAATTCACTCTGGTCTTGCAATTCTCAACACAAACCAATTTGTGGTCTTGTTTATCATGCTTATTTTCATTCCTATGATGCATGGTGTAGGTTATTAGTGGAGTTGAAGTAGATTGACAAGAGCTATGTGCAGGGTGCAGATTGTTGCTGAATAGGGAATTTTCTCTTTTTATATGGTGCAGAGTGCCGAAACAAGGCAAATCAATGTTTGGCCTACTTTTAAGCTGAAGAAGAAGTGTCTACTTTCCAAATATCTTGTTATTTTCATGTGGCCTAATTCCTGAAACCGAGAGGAAAGCAACTTATTATTTCCCTGTTAGCAAGGGATTAGAAGTGCCAGAAATGTGACCCAGATTTGACAAACATGCAAATGCCAGTAGCCAATTTTCCATTTATTGTTAGGGTTTACCTTGAATGAATTTTTTATCATATTGGTTTGTGTAATGCAATTTCCAAATTGCTATTTTTAAGAAGGAATAAAAAAACACATATTCATCAGATTCACAAGTCACCACTGATATAATTTTTTGAAAATATTTTGCTGATAGTGTCAGTGATCTCATAATCTTATAACAAACTTTGTCAAAACCATAACAAAATGCCAACTTATCCTTTTTCAAGTGCAGATGAATGCAGCGAACAAAACTTGCATAAATTGGCATTTGACCCAAGGCGTATGGGAAGGGGGGGTGGGGGGCAGCGACCCCCCCCCCCCCAAAGTTTGGGAAACAGTAAGATTCGGGCAAAAAGGCTAAAAACTTCGGGCAGATATGATTCAATTAAAACTCTAAAATTTGATTGTTTCCCCGCGATTTCATTTGAAATGATATTGAATCTAGATCTTGAAATTCCGGCAAATGTCGCTGAGACAGCCAGATAGTTAATGCTAAATAACTGTTACTCAGCATCATTTACGAAAATGGCCTACATAAATCTGTGATAGCGATATCAGAACAGTTTTCTGAAATGGCTTGTTACATTCCTCATCATATTTGAATGGAATCCCAATTTCTTTTCTTTGCTGTTGAAGTGTGATATCAGAGACGGCCCTATTCTCCAGCATTGCAATATAATTATGTAAAGAAACACACAAAGTTGTGATGTTATTTCAAACTGGGTCAGATTGCCAGCTTCCACCCAATGTGGATCCACCGAAACTGAGCATCACAGTTGTAAATATGACGAGGCCTGTAATTAATCGAGGTAAACATGAATTAGCTTCAGCTACCTTGGTTTAAGGTCCACAGAAGCTGCTGGATTAAGTTTCTGAACACCGAGAATATATTTGATCATGGTACACAAATGCTGGAATGCTGATGGCTATTTTATTTATGTCAGCAGAACTACCTTGTTTCGAAAAGACCAGGATGCTCATAAACAAAATTGGTCTTTTCATTCCGATGCACAATCGAGCTGTAATGTAAAACTGAATACAGTGTGAAGTGGATGGATATTTGGCATATAATTTATACATCGACTTCACCTCAATTTAAATATGCAAAGACCGCTAGCAGATAACTAAGCTATAAAACGTGAGAGAAGTCACATGGCAACAAATGGACTATGCTTACTACTCATTTCAGTCAGTGAGAAAACAGAGAATGCGAGCAACATTTTGTCTGTGGTATGGCATCACCTGACTAGGGACAGGGATCTATTCCAATGTGTGTCTTTATCAAGAACAGGTAAATAAAAAGTCTGATAGCTGACCAATTTTCACATGAATCTGCACTATGTTCTACTTTAATTAGGTGAAAAACTATGAAAGCAGCCATCAGAAGACAAACACGTGTACGCATAAAACCAGCGTTTTTGTTTTTGCACCTGCGACAAGTACACATCGCTTTCTTTGCTCTGCGAACAAACAGGCCAAGGTTATTGGGCTTAAATATGGAGAAAATGTTACAGATAAAACATAAAAGCCATTTGTCAGAATCAACTTACTCAATTGGGTTGGCGCGGCCATGACATTTCTTTGTCAAACATTTAATTCCAAGGTTACAATAATATCGCGTCTCATGATTGAGCAACTTTATGTATAACTATAAGATTAAAATGCAAAATTGAATATTTCTCAGACTATAAAATAAGGCACAATAAAGTCACAACAATGCGGTAGCAGCTATTTTAAGCTGGACGGTTCTACGGCTTGGGAACCTTGGGCAATGTTCCTGTATCCTCTGCCCATGGGCGCTGCACAGCAGCTGCCCTGAGCTGTATCATAGGTGGAAGGCTCACCACAAATTTCAATTCGGCATGTTGGTTCATGACCAAGAAATTAAAATCAAATAAAACAAAATTACATCGTCTGGTTAACCCTTTGTTTATATATAATTATGTAGTCCAAACAAGTTTAATCCTGCCATTCATGGCCATTCACAAATTTCTCTTTTTGGCGGTCACCAACTCTGGAGAATGCAATGACATGGGAACATTGGGCAATGTCAACCTTATCTCTGCCCATGGGCGCCATACTATGGCTGCCCTGAGCTGTATCATTGTGGAAGTCTCACCACAAAATTCGTGCCTGCATTGCAGTGCATGACTGATAATATATACTATACAATACACTTGTCTTCGTTCTGATGATTGTATCAGCACTCAATTAGGCAACTAATGAATTGTGACTAATCAGAGATATCCTCGAAAGTGGCCATGAAGACCATTGTGGTTGCATAGAAGGGCTGAGAGAAATTTCTATTCTTGGGTGACATTGGAAAATCAAGGCTGAAGCAAAAACTCATCGGCTAATGGGAGGGCAGCATTTGCTCAATTTGACAAAGCTTTATTGGCCATCATACCATACTTGAGTCTAGGGATAATAGCCATGGATATACTGTAGATTAATTCCAAAGATTTGTTTTGGTTTTGGTAGGCATGAGAGTGAAATAACTGTGTCTGCCTGGCTAATTTGTTTTTAATGCAATATTATATGAAGATATCTATATTTATGGAAGACAGCATGGGACCATATGTTCATAAATGTTGCAGATGCACTGCTGAAGGGATGTCATGACAAAATCAGTTAAAGTAAAAATCAGGAGAATGTAAGCCTAATGGAGATGTTCATGTTGTTGCCATGACATTTGTGAGATGCACTATTATAGCATAATATTATATTATGGAATTAACATTAGAAAGTTCATGATTTAAATTGGAAGAGCTTTGAGTAAATTAAAAAGATGAGGAGACACCAGAGCCTTAGCCATTTCCAAGGATTTTGGGAAAGGCCTTCCGCAAAAACAATTCCTGGAAATTACTTTTTTGAGGAGACACGATGCACTAACATATATATGATGGAATCATATTATGGAATTAAGATGAGAGAGATTAGGATACAAAATGGAAGAGCTTTGAGCGAATTATGTACTCAACTAATATTCTGGAATCACGCTTCAGAAGTAAGATGAGGTATATCAGGATATGAAAGAGAAGAACTTAAAAACATAAAGAGATACCAGAAACTTTGCAATTTCTAAGGATTATGGAATTACAGGTCTGGATTAATATGAAAGCAACTTGGCCTGGAAATTAATTCATTGGTGGAGATTCAAATTTATTTCTTTGTAAGTGAACCTGTTGTGAATTTCAGTTACACTGCAGTCCTACAAATGCTGTATTTATAGAAAATTGGGCCAGGAAGTGAGAAATTGAATTGCCTATCCTTCCAAATTTGATTCTACATAATATCCAAACGTTTATAAATCTATTATATCTGTCTGTCTGTCTGTCTGTCTGGGTGTCTGTCTATCTATACCAGCATAATGTTTGCAACTGTAAGTGGGCTATATGTATTGGGACACACCAACTGCTCATTAGCACTCCACTGTACAGGCAGAATATTCTTTAGGAAGCACCTGTGTTATGCACAAGAAGTAACTTAAGACCACAGCTCATGTTCTCATAAAAGAAGCTGGTTTGAAGGTATAGGATGTTTTTGGCTGGTTAATTATTTACCACTAGGATGACTTTGGGGATTATTCTGTCCCAACTGCACCGGGACTTTGTCATTGTTAGTTTATCTCTCTGTGAAGTTTTTCTCATCAGGTTAATGTTCAAAACTTTTTCCTTTTTGAGACCCACAGAAAACCACAAATCAGAGTATATCATACCTTGAAAATTGTACTTACATTTGAAAATCAATTTTTAGGCAGGATTTTAGAACAACTGCAGATGTTTGCAATTACTAAACATATTTGAACCAACTGATCCAACCTTCACTATTTTTGTCATTGCTTGAACGTGATTTAGCGTTATTTCTATCAGATATTGGTCTATATTTTTATATAGGTGTTTATTTGAAATAATGACATGAATGTACAGTAAATAGAACAATCCTGATCGTGACATGGTGTTTTCTTACTTTGCATTATTTCGAAAATGGTAACAGATTTGGCTGCTAAATCACGAAGATTCACCTTTTCAGATTTTTCAACATCCAAATGCAACCAGCTTCTTTGTTTTTTTATATTTTATAATATCATTTGCAGATCATGTTACATTTTAAGAACCTTTCCTTGAGAGAGATATAAAATTATTTATGGAACAATTTCAATATTTTCTGTCTTGGTTGCTGCAAACAATATTATATATATATGTAAATTTAGATATGATCTCTAATCAAGGTAAGAGCATTTGCAATTTTTTATCCTTCAGAAAATGAATGCAGTCACGATATTGTTATCTCTTAAGCTGATTTCTCAAAGAAACTAGGACATGATTCTTCATCTTTTAGAAGCTACAGCATGGGTTATGATTCATAGTAAAATCTTTTCTGATGATAAGACCATAACCAGCATCTAAAAGTGTTCCAAATACTGATGTTATGCAGGAATCCAAGAATGTGCAAACGTCATTATAGAATGGTTACTAAGCAACCAGATGATAGAATTAAGAGCATTGTCAACCTGATTCGAAATGGCAGTTTCAACACTGGTAAAAATAGTAACGGTCTTGATGTGGAGAAGATCATGAATTTTGTTTAAAATTAGAACATCTGTGATAAGCCAAGTTTATGATTTTCTTGATAATATGATTGACATCCGACTGCTCGATTGATTTATAAAGTATACTTTGTTCTTCTGCATAGTCAGTGATGTAATGATACGATTTATCCTATTGCCAACCCATTTTCGATAAAACCAAGAACGGGCATGTCAAATCAACTGTAAAGCCAAATGAGTTTTTGATTTTTTGAAGGTTTACTGTAGAAAAATATTTAAACTGATCTTAGTATAAACTGACTGGAACCAATCAATTTGTACAAGGCTTCTCTGCTGTAGCTCAATTTATGTACAAAGTGATCTCTTTGCACCTTTACTAATTGACAAAACATCATTTGGGAAAGACCTTGGATCTCAAATTGGCTAAAACCGAGATCCAAGGATAAGTCTATGTTGGTAAATTAGAAGGAATGAAAAATTTCCTCTAAACATAAATTGGTCATTAACATTTAAGGAAAGATTTGATTGTATATTGTGTATGCCAACATGCTCACAGCCTGTCACTTTGATACCGAAAAAGAGTGTACTGTTGCACTGTGAAAATGGCACGTCGTGTGTCATCATACTGATGATTTTTCATGATCATACCCAATACTTTCAATGTTAATTTGATTTAAGGCTACTTATCCCTCTTGTTGGTGACAGCCAAACGAAAGGATTATGCATCTGATTTTCAATCCAAAATCGTTATGACAAGTCAAATGGTCTTCTCTTGATCAAGACTAATCGAACTGCCTCTATGTTTCACGTGTTGAAAGTAGAGAAGATGACACTTCATCAGCTATCATGAGTCACAAAGTGCATTTTTCACAGTGAACTGTCCTCATTTTTTCTTTATCAAAATGAAAGGCTGTAACTAAATTGCATTTGACCTATGAACATCAATGCATTACATTACACCAAATATAATTATATGGAAGTACCAGTGGGTTATGCCCATAGAAAGCTCTTCTGTTGACACCATCTTTTCGATCCGTAAGCGAAATAGGATACCTGGGTGTACAATTTCTTCTGAGATATTTTCCAGTCCAGGCATAGAAAGAAGCTGTATTGTATTTGAAAAGAGCTTAGGGGTCTAGCTTGATGTATGGTCAGTTAATTATTTACTCTCAGTCAGACAGGAGGAATTAGGTGGTTCAGCTGGCACCTGGGACCCTGTCATTTTGCCTTTATTTCTGGAGGACTTTTGCAGGTCCACTCCAGTCTCGAATATTTCAAGATGTTCTCAGACATGGCGTGAGGCAAATTAAAAAAGTGTATCTTCTAGTGATTTTAATTTATACAGATCTAAATATCTACATAATGTTATTTTAGGCAGATATTTTTATTTTCCCTTATATCTGAATTTCATAGCTAAATGACTAGTTAACATTTCATTTAAATGTAGTCTTCTCTTTAGCTGATTTCGAAAGTAAATCAATTTTAAAAGTGAACTCCTATATCCTATCATAAGGATGCCTCAACTGGGAAAGGATTCCAGGTTTTTTGCTAAGATAACAACAAAATCACATTTCACTGCATCAACAAATACTCTCTTGATTCAATCTGCTAAGTGAAACACATGCATTTGATCCACAGTGCAACATAGGCCTACAGCTTTTAGGCTCAACCCATTTAGAAACTGTACTCTTATAAATAGCCAGCAGTTCCTCTGGGCAGTTCTGTCACTTAATCTGGATGTAATTCCAGCCTTGGGCAATTTCATTTGAAGGAATTGCAGTTACACGGCTATTAGTACAAAAGTATCAGATTAAATCACATATGTCACTCCATGATTGACCACACCCTCAATTTTTTAAGCAGCAAAGAAATTGTTCACTTAAAGCCTCGCTCCTTCAATCATAGGCGTAGGAGGCAGGGGGGGCGGGGGGCTGCAGCCCCCGCAAAATTTTGGAAGTCGATTTTTCATGCAGTTTCGGGCAGAAAATTTTGGAAGTTTTTATTTTTTGGGGCAATTTGGGCAATATTTTTCGGGCAGCCCCCAAAAATTAATTGACCTTCTACGCCTATGCCTTCAATAATTGATGTAAATATATCACCAGTGATCACTGAGGTCAAAGTCAATGCGAACAGTTTTTAATTAAGGTGTCTGGACAATTTTTTTAATTTTTAAAAACTTGCAATGTCCTATACTATTACAGTTCCCCGTGGCCTAATCGTTATAGCAGTTGATTTTGAATCGAATGGCTTGAGAGGACGTGGGTTCGAATCCCACTCCTGGAACTTCACTCAAAACGAAAAAACGAAATGATGCAGGAACACCAGATACCAGATAAGACACCAACACCAGAATGAAGCTTGTACCATGACAGAAATCTGAGCAACCAGAAAAGAACCAGTTCCAAAAATAGATTTGCATCAACACAGAGAACCAGTTCCAAAAATAGAAACCGGCACACCAGTGACACCAAAGGAGATTGATTGAACTAATCTAAACTGATTGAACTACACTGAAACTAAACTGAGTCCGAGCCCATGGGACGTTAAATGGAGGTGGGTTGTATCCAGTGTTCTATGCTGGGGCAACTGAAAGACACTGGACATCCCTGAATGAATAGGGTATGTACCAGACTCACAGCCTTACCAAGTTATCATCCAATGTGCAGCTCCTCTGATCAGTAGATCAGAGTGAAGCTACCCGGCGACCCGGGGTATCCCAGCACACAGCAGAAGAAGAAAAAGAAGAAGTGAGGCAAATATGAGGGATGTTCTTGCCTGTATGAGAGCTAGAGAATGGCTGTGATGTCATTACAGGTCCTATCTTTTGTACTGTATAGTGCTACATAGTGAATATTGTACTGATTTTCCACTTTTAAAAAAAGGTAAGTATAGGATATGGTAGGTGTGCCAATGTTATATTTAACATAATATTATACGACTTGTGGAGGAAAAGTAAATAACTAATTTTTCTAAGGGCGTTCAGAGAATCACTTGTAAGCCTATTTCTTCGGATGTCATTTTATTCAAACCAATCAACATGCACAACTATCAATTTTACAAATCTGCACAATTTTTACACATGTATGCAGTTGAAAAGAACCTGTGCACAAAGAAAAACTTTTAAAGAAGAGAAACATGTCAGTGTTTTAAAATTTCAAAACTGAAAATAGCACACAAAGATTCTGCAGCAAAGTTTGCTTTAAAGCAGCCACACACTTGCAATGCATTTTTCATCATCAATTTTCCAGCTCAAAAATCCGGGCTAAAAGCTTCAAGATCAGACACAGTGCACACTGCATAAATTTCCACATCAAAGAACTAGGACAGACATATATAATTCAGTAATTTGGATTTGATCAGTTTATCTTAGTCTCATCATGTTAACGTTCAAAATCATCATCAGATAGATAGATTATATGAGATGCATGTAGCTTGTTGGAGGGGTACCAAGATAAACTCGAAAGTTTGCTTTTTGGACATCCCAAAGAGATGAGACAAAAGGGGATAAGCTGATGAGTGTCAAATCATCAAATACGGTTACACCAATTTCTTGATAATAATCTCTATTTATATATGTATATAATGAAATTTTTTTGCATGACAAATGCATCTTGTTGATATTCTGTGTCAATAAAAGCCTATATATATATAATTATGTGATTTAAAGTGATAAATAGGCCGTAACAATTTATTGGATCAAAGAGTACACAAAGTCAAAAACCAGATGACCCTGCCTCTATTCACTGTAGCCTGAATACCTGTTGTGTGCTGTCCCAGGTCATTCAGTTGCCTTGGACACTTAAATTCTGCCGTATTAAGTGGGTCCCAATGTACCCCAAATTCACTGTTCCAATGAGCCCCGATATGACTTTTACTCCAAAATGCTAATTTCTCAGGCACCAGTGAGTGTGTTTATCATGATAGCAATTCATATTTGTTCGTTACTACATATAAAATTCATAAAAGCACTAAGAAAGCCTCATTGTTCATGGTTGGTCCACAGAATTGATCGAACTGAACATGGCCATGTTTACTTTAGCAGTAGGAAAACAAGCTTTTCCTCGCCATACTTCTGAATGTGGCTTTAATTTGTCTATAAAACTATGGAAACATCAGGATCTGAAATTATAAGATATGATGGCACTACCATATCATATATCTTGCCAGGATCCAAGAAAACCCCACCGTCCCACAGTGCCCCACGTCCCAATGTGCCCCGGTTCCCCCTAACATCGTCCTAATTGACAATTTGTCCTCCGTTATACATGTATAACAATAACAGTATTCATGAATATTATTACACTAATATTATTAGACTACTAGTTTAATTTTAACCACATAAGTCCAAATGTATATTGCACACCCCCAATATATGTACTCCAGTCTCCCGAACTTTGTTCCCAAGTTAGTTTGTTTGCAAAGAGCTATATCAACAATTGTGAATTGATTTTAATTGTAGGTCACTGCACAAAGGTAGGGCAACAGTTACTGGAGCATGACCCTTGATTCATTGAACCAGTTTTGTTTTGTTTTCTTGTCAAAATGACTACCGAAATGGAATGGTACACTTGGATCTATGCTATTTTTTGTTGTAAATGTTGTTTTAATAACATTCTGCTGCACTGTTGTATTGTTGTAAATAATCAGTAACCATTTCAAGCAAAATGGTTTTATTAATGTTATTGTTTTTAAGTGACTGAAATGTTATTTTGCCCAGTTATAACGCTATACATATATTATACTCAATACTGGATGAATTATTTAGGGATCAAGCATTGAGGCATCAGTCTGTTAGAAATATAATTGAAATTGGAAATACTTGTAAATTGAATAATAATGTACTAGAATTGCCCTTCAGGAACAGTTAGTTGAGTTACAACGACCCCACCAGGAGACCATTTTGGTCTCCCAGTTACTTTTTTAAAAATACACTGAGCATCAATTTTATAGTCTCATCTAGTCAGGGCAAAAAAATTAACAGCTTTTGGTGCTGGTGATTAATTTACGATTAATTCACTATTTTACTTTCAGCGGCAACTACAATCTTGGTACCCACACCATCAAGGTGCCCATGAAACTGCATGCAGTGAATAGAGAAAGATTATGCAAAGCTCTGAAGGAGAACTCGGAAGTGCCAAACGGAGCCGTGGTCGTTTTACAGGGGGGAGAGGGACACCAGAGATATGACACTGATGTGGATTTTGCCACATTTAGACAGGTGTATATGAGTTATTGCACCATTTGACACTTCCGTCAGCCAATCACCTGCCAGTATTTGTCGTGATAATTCCTATAGTCTTTCTTGTCAACATGTTGCCTCATGTTTGACTGTTTGCGGGTTTGTCTCATGGTATAACTATAAGCCGGTTATTCACCTTGGGATCGGGAATACAAATGTATGTGTTTATCACACCTCAAGTTTTCTATGACCCAATTTCAGCATGAAGATAGGAGTGATAAATCAAAATCTGAAAATTGACATTACTCAAAAATCTCCCTACATCATTTTTTAATTTCCATCTTGAACATGTTAAAATGTTCTCCCTGCCTTGCTCTACAATCATGCACTTTAAGTTTTCGGGCTTCAGTTCGAAAATCCTGAACATGATGCTAAAAGCCTTTATTAAACAGTTCGTAGATTTTGCCCACTTAAAATTGACTTGAGATATTTTTGTTGTCATCAGGAGTCCTACTTCCACTGGGCCTTTGGAGGTTTGGAGCCTGGTTTCTACGGCACCATCGAGGTTGATTCGGGGAAATCCACAATTTTTGTACCAAAACTTCCTGAGGAGTATGCCGTTTGGATGGGAGAGTAAGTTGTTGTCAAATGACTTAAATCATTTAAATAGACATGGATTGATAAATTATTACATTGGTACCTGGGTTATAAGACCCCATGTTGTAAGACCGACTTGCCTTATGCGACCGCCTTCCTTCCACTCTATAAGTAGTTTTTTTCTTCATGCGTTTTGCATTCCGATATGAGACCACACCCCCACAAGAGACCGCTTCATGACCATAGGTCTTAAAATTCTGAGACCACTGTATAGCCATACACCATGGAGAACAGTTACCACCAGATGGCTCGAGTGTCTCATGCAGTCAAGTATTCTTCTAATTTCAATTTTCTGAATCAATGTTTTTGTTTCAGAATCAAGCCCCTCAGTTTCTATCAGAAGTTCTATGAAGTTGACAGTGCACAGTATTCAGAGGATGTAAGTGAATTCTTAAATCTTTTCATCTAAAGATAATTGAATCCTTCATATTTTTAATGAATCTCTGCAGAATCTTAAAGAGTTAGATGAATTTTTGTGTTTTCTTTTTTGGCGTAGGCCTACCAAATCTGTATCCTACAGGGTGTCTACAGAAAAAAAGGACATTCAACACAATTTGATTTGTTTACAGTTTATTTTGTGCCAAGCATCATTATTAAAAAAAAGATGATATGAACAGTATTATCAGAACAGTCAAATACCCATTATTTGCACCCCTTGCTGCGGTAACTTTTAGCGAATGAGACCGAAATGATGCGAAAGCGTGTTTGATGCACTCCACCAACATTTTGCCCTGTGCAGACATGATGGAGGCCTTAACTTTACTGCGAGGGTTGGGATAACTTGCTGGATTCTGCCTTCAAAGTTGCCCATACTGATTAATTCACTGGGTCCAGCTCAGGAGACAAGGGGTGGCACTCTACCTTGCTCAGCAGGTTGTTCTGAGGCACTCCTGAGTCTTCTAAGCAGTATGAACAGGTGCTTCACCTTGTTGGAAGATTTTTTATTTGCCAACAAAAGAGTTTGTTGTCTGATGCCATGGCATTACAGATTCTTTCAGAGCGTTATTATAAATAAAACATTTGCCTTGATTCTGGCGCTCTGATCAATGGCTGTTTGAGACATTTTTGTGATTTTCTTGTCATCAGATGACCCCATGTTGAAGACCAGCTGTTAGGTCCTGAATTTGAATTATTGGCAGCTGGAGCATCAGCAAATGTCCCACTACTCACAAATGATTCATTCCTTCTCTTACAAGCACCATAAATTTCTCATCAACAATGGAGCAACACAAGCACTTTCGCATATCATGCTTCCATTTTGCCTTTAGTAGTGATCTAATTCACAAATGAACATATTTGCAATAGACCAAATATGGCTGACTATCAAACCCACTCTTACCTAAGACTTATCACCAAATTCTGAACTTATATGAGTGCAAAGAGAAGACAAGTGACAGTCCTCGTTTTCTGTAGACACCCTGTAACTCTTATGACTTTTAAGCCTTTATGCTACATTATTTTCTCCAGGTTTATAAAGTCCTGAAGAGCTTCAATCCTTCCCTTCTACTCACCTTGGTAAGTATACAATGCAATTTTAAAATGTGCCATAACTTTGCTTACATTTATGGAATTACAGAATAGAAGGGAAAATTAATGATAGATGTATTACACTCAATATCATCTCTGTTCCCACATTTCAGTATGGCCTGAATACTGACAGTGGTAGTATGTCCAAAGAAGCTGCTTTTGATGGCATTAGTGAGTAAGTATGGGGAGAAATGAAGTTTTTGAAAAATTCTACATGATTAATTTATGGTACTGCCACGGACCGGTATAGTAAAATTTGGCAAAAACGTCCAAAAACAAAAAGAAAATTGTTAATTTTTTCCATCATATTTTTGAATGATTTTTGTTATAAATTTGTGAATTGGAAACTGGCACCTACCGGAATACCGGACTGCTCTCCATTGGACCAATAGTTGACATTATTAACAAATTTTAGTTCATGAAAGATGCAATAATTCTTGATGAGTACACTGTAATGCATATGTGATAGTACAAATATGTAATTAACCTTCATTGAGAATCTGAAAATATGCTTTCATTTAAATTATCAATTATTCATAATTTGACTTTTTTATTTCAGGTTCAAAATCAACAATGAGGTCCTTCATCCTACGATGGCAGAATGGTAATGAAATAATGGGATTTATGTGAATAAAAATTATGAGATTATTTATCTATTTTTGACAACTTACTTTTAATCATGAGCATAAATTACTCTCAAATATTGTGATTTTTTCCGTAGCATGACAATTTATTTATTTATTTTTTAGTCGAGTTATAAAGACGGATATGGAATTGGAAGTTTTGAGATATACCAACAAAATCAGCAGTGAAGCTCATATAGAGGTAAATAATGATTTTAGATTATGTATACCCTCTCAGCGTGTGGTCCAGATATAGTCTCTTCAGAGCATAAATGCAGGATGTAAAGCCCCAGTCATCCATCCATCCCCCAGCATGCGTTGACGGCCTGGCCATCCATCAAGAGTTATTATTCTTCTATGTTTTCATTTGTAAAAATAACTAATTTTATGCATTCTTTTAAAATCAAGTAGCAACTGAAAACATCCTATAGCAACAACCTTTCACTGAAATAGCTCATTTTTGTTACGCAAACTGATAGTAGTTCACATTCAGAGAGTTATAGTGGTAATATTAAATATTAGAACACAAATAATATTCTTATTTTGAGTGAATATTACGTTTCGTTCAGGTTATGAAAAAGGTCCGTCCTGGAATGTATGAATATCAGCTTGAGAGGTAAGTCACTATTTAAAAACAATTTTTTGAGAAGAAAATAATCTTTGATAAAATCAAAAATTCTTGTGATTAGATGTTGGGTTTTCAAAGTATCCATACGTACTAACTTTTTCATTCCAGTATATTCCAGCATTACTGCTATGCCAATGGCGGGATGCGCCACCAGGCCTACACCTGCATCTGTGGAACGTAAGTATGAAAAAACTTTGATGGACCGTTTTCTTCGGCTACTAAATATACAATGTATATTCCAATGGTATTGTACTGTAAATTGAGTGTCACAATTGGCTGGATTATAAACTTATGATCAATATTTGAATTTTTTTTCAGTGGCCACAATGCCTCGGTTCTCCACTATGGCCATGCTGGGGCTCCTAATGACAGACTCATCAGAGATGGAGACATTTGGTAAGTGCTCGTTTAATATAAAATAAGTGAGTGATTCTATAGTCCCTTTATTCCTGCTGGCTGATAGCTGTACTATTTCCATTCAATGGAATGACGATAAAACTGTCGATGGACAAGGGGAGCTTTGTAAATATGAAATTGAGGTTTTAACCTTGATTTTGAGTATTCTAAGGACCGTTCAGAATTTATGACTGGGGGGGATGGGAGTTTTGCTGGAACTTCCCGTCAAAAATTGATACCCCCCCTTGAGTTTCATGCGGATTTTTAGTACCCCACCCTTAGGTTTCACACATATTTTTAGTACCCCCCCCCCTCGACATACAAAGCAATACACACATATATACACATGTGAAAAGTTAGTACCCCCTCGGCCAAAACTCCCACTGCCCCAGTCATAAATTCTGAACGGTCCCTAATAGCTTACCAGTAGTTGCCGGGTTTGTATAAAAAAGTGCATAAATGTCATCACACTCCGGTGCCCCTATTTATGAAAATGCATCTTGGCATCAATCGTGCTTTTCCTTTCAGTTTAATGGACATGGGTTCAGAATACTACTGCTACACGTCAGACATCACATGTTCCTTTCCAGCAAATGGGAAATTCACTGCTGACCAGAAACTCATCTATAACGCCGTATTGAAAGCCAACAGAGCGGTCCTAGCCCAATGCAAGCCCGGTATATGGTTGACATTCCCCTGCTTTTAAATTTAGGTAACTCGGTGCTAAAGGTAGTGAAATGTCTTTTCCTTAATCCGTTCTGCGATGGGAATTACATTTTGAAGAAAATATGAACAGTAAGGCCTGCAAAAGTTGAAACGACGCCCATGGCCTGCAAATGCTGAAATTGCAGATTATCACTCCCTGGCCCCCTCTATAGCCTACCTTCACTGGGTCCGCCACCGTCTTTATTACAGATCTCATATTAGTGTGCCATGTTCTTTTCAACTGCCACAGTGCTCACGTGATGTCAGTATGAGCATATTGATGTTAGAGCGGTATATTCGCAGTTCCAGCAGTGTCAACTGGGACTCTCCCTGATCAGATCATTATAAATCCACAAGAACCTGCTAAAATGTTGTTCAGCACTGATGGTTCTGTTTGATGTCTTGAAAGCACCTAAGTGTCTAATCCCTGCTAACATGTGGATTTAGTGCAAGACTGCAAAGTTGCACAAGAAAATATAATTCTCATTTGTGAGTCACTTGTTCCTCTGAAAAATAATCATGACCAGGCCAATTATGACAAGAATATATTTGGAACTCACAAATTTGAAAGCAGACAGAGATTGACAGTAATTACAGTTTATTGGGTATGATGGTTTCATTCAGTTACTAGTTCAGGGATCCAATCTGCTGCATGTTGTTCAGTTCTTCAGTAGTGATAATGCTAGGAGTCCGAAAACTATTTTAGCATTATATATGCCATAGTGCACAAATTCAGCATATTGAGCCGGTCTTCTTGACTCAATTGACTGGATGCTTTCTGTTACTGCAGGATTAATGTTTTTGTTTTTCTTGGAAATACAACCTGATCCTGGGTATGCTAAAGAAAGGAATTGACGAACAAGCAAATTTGGTTACGAAGGGCTAATACATCTTTCGGGAATGCAGACTGGATGAGGATTGTTCATATGGAACAGTTTTGCTGCTTGTCCACTTTATCATAATTGCTCGAGGGATGATTCAAAATCTTGAAAAGCATGGGCTGTACTTCAGGACAACCAACTGGCCACGCATATATAAATTGTATATATCCAAATATGCAGGGTTATGCCGAAATAGCCCAAACATGTTTCTTATTTTGTTCTTGGGAACCATCCAATGGAAGGGCTGAAAAGTTCCTAGAGTCTTTTTCCTAATGAAAATTCCTTTGAGGTACTTTTTTTTTTAGTTTATACCAGTAGGAGTAACTTACTACATGCATATTTAACACTGTCTTCCAGCACTGAAAAGTTGGAAACTTAGATATTTGTTGCACACACCATTTGCTGATTGTAAGCACACTCTCGGCACTTTAAGGTATACTATATTGCCTTGTAAGTTTCCTGAAGGAGTATGTATAGGGATCCCTGAAGGAGTGTGTAGATACTTTAAGGAAGGACTCTGCTCAACTACATTGCACGTAAGGCAAGGTCAGTATCGATGAGACTTTCTACCCATCTGCTTCCTTCTAGCAGCCACTGGCCTGAAGCTTTCTACACATGCATGCTTTCCCAGTTTGATAATAAATTAAGATTCCTCATAAGATTCAGGGAATGACCACTGTTTTATTCCGGGGAAAGGTTGTTGGTTTGCTGCCAGCACAGTAACCTGCATGGCGAGGATTTACCAATCCTGTTGATCTCTTTTTCAAACTCACTACATGCACAATCAAGACAGCTCGTTTAGAGTCATCTGGAAACAGGAGGCTCAAGTAGATATTGCTACTTTTGCCCTTTATTATTGCAGTTTATACAGTGGTAGGAGTAGCAATAGCTACTTGGGCCAAGAAGAATTCTTGGATATCAGAGGACTTTGAAGTCCTTGTGCGGGTATGATATAGTGTTTGGTAAGCCCAGTCACTCAGCTGTTATGGTTTGCTATTCTTGATAGTCTGTGGGATGCTGAAAAACTTATATCCCTGTCCCCTAAAAATGAGCTACACATACTGGCACCAATGGACAAGGGGTTTAAACAATATTGTCAGTCACTGATAAGACACCATATATATCACACAATCTTCGCTGGAACTATGGCGCTAGTGATTCAAGTCAAGCTCAAGCTTAATTGGTTACCTCTGTTGAGTGTTGATATATGATGAATTTTGTCATACCACATTGTTATTCCCAAGAGAGATAAGCTATCAATAACTTCAAAATTGATTGTTGTGCTGCTATGACAGAGTAAGCAAAATGACATTCAAAGAAATAGATGAATCTTCCACCATACAGCATCTGCAAAATAATGTAGATGAAAAGCACATCCAATATCACCAATGCACAGCAAATGCAGGACATTTTGCCAGAATTAATGGTTATCAGCTTGGTTTCAAAAATCCAATGGCAATTAACTCGCACAAGAGAGTCAATTTAACATATCGAACAAACCTACAGGATGACAATCACATTTAATGCATCAAGGACAATTCAATGTCCTTGCAGTTATTTACTTGCCATGTCCCTCTCTCTGTTCCGCTGATTCTTCCTTATAACTCCCAATGCAGGAGAAACAAACCATTAGATGTTTGTTATTTCGTGTTGATAATGACTTACCCTTGTCCTAATCATTACAACAGCAGATTCATTTGGGCATCATTTCATACACAGTTTACCAATGATTAGCGAGCGGAACTACTCCTATCTTAGTTAAATGATGAGTTATCACCAAACTGACAACAGAAATGTGTTTTGCTGATACAAAAACCCCAAAATTGATGTGCTGGATGATGTGGTAGAGCTGAAGGATAGCACGGTATCATTCATACGATTAAATCCAAAATGGCTGCCAAACGCCATCTTGAATTACATAAGATACCTACCTGTTCATGCCTTTCTAATGTTATCACTTGATGTTTTTGACCATATTATGCCACATATGTGACTTCTCAGTTATCATATGGCATGTAATTCACAGTTAATTGAAATTTCATGGTCGCCATTTTGAAATGGCGGCCATTTTGAATTTAGAGATTTTTCAGAATGGCTCCATATCCAATTTTTTAGAGTATATTCAGAAGATCATCTGTGCCAAATTTCATGCTTGTAACACGAAGTGCACAATGGTTTCAGCTATCTGCTGGACTATATTTTCAATCTGGAATTAAAACACATCGGTTTCAAGTGTACAAATGACCTTTAAATCAAGACAACCAACAGTGCAATTTACGAGACCTCTCTTTCAAAAATTTGGTTTCCCAGTGATACCAATTTGGCCATGACTGGGAGACCAAATCTGTCCACTAGGAGACCGTATGTTCTCCCAGTTACTAAATTTATGTTAAAAAATGCACTGTTGCAACTGCTCCAACTGAATAAACCATCACGCACAATTACACATATGAAAACAGATCAATCAAATGTTATTCACTCTTAGCCAGTAAGCGTTACTTGTTATTAGCAGTTGGAATCAATACTTGAGCTGTGGTCTCATATGCTAAGAGTGAGTGGCCAGAGAGTGATGTCACTATCTCAATACTGACATCACCTCTGCATATATTCACATGGGACATGGCACACTTATATGAGATCTGTAATAACAATTCCCTTTTCCAGGTGTTAAATGGCCAGAGATGCACTTGTTGGCCGAGAGAACTCTCCTCGCTGAATTGAAAGCGGGTGGTCTCGTCAAAGGGGACATAGAAGAAATGATGAAGGTCAGACTATGCGCCATCTTCCAACCTTGTGGATTGGGTCATTTGCTTGGATTAGAAATCCATGATGTTGGTGGATTTCCTTCTGTGAGTACTCTTGGATTGTTATGGAAAAACTTTTACCGGTGCCCTCTATTGGGAAAAATAAACAACTGTTTAGGAGTGCCCTCTACTATAAAATAAAACAAGGATGATTTAAGCTTAAATGAGGTGTTGCTGTCTAGAAGCATTATATTATTCTCCTCCTCTTGTAGCCATCTTGCTTCTTACTATTTATGGAAGCAATCAGAGTCCAGACCATTCTATTCTGTTGCTTTACTTACAGGGTCACGAGCGTTTGAAAGGAGCTGGTCTGGAGAAATTGAGGACAACCAGAGAACTGAAGGAAGGCATGGTACTTACCATTGAGCCAGGGTGCTACTTCATTGAACATGTAAGTCACTGAGTGCATTGAGGTGCAATAGCCAATGAATGCTTGAGTGGAAGAGGAGAGGAGGGGGAAGAGAGGAGGAAATAGGAGGAGAAGGAGTAAAGGAGAAGGGTGGAGGTCTGGAGGAGAGGAGTGGAGGAGAGGCTATAGGGTAAGATTCCTTGAGACTGACAGTTTGATGGTAGACACATTTGAATTCTCTTGTTGAATGTAAGTACTTGCCAAACTGAGTGTCAAATTACGTCAGTTCCTCAAATATGAAAAAATCCAGGGCTTATCATTATTGTTGAATTACTTTCCATTTTAACGAAACCAAGACCGAAAAAGCTCTGCGGGACGTTTACAGTGTCAAAAGACAACATAGCGATCAGTTCTTTATTTTGAGAGCATCATATCCACACTTATTCAGTACGTACGTGACTAGTGCTCTTGCTTACCGATTTCTTATTCATTTCAGTTGATCAACGATGCCCTACGTAACCCTGCCCAGGCTTGTTTCTTGGTAGAGGAAGTGATCAATAGATTCAGAGGCACAGGAGGGGTGAGTTTGACCTTTTATAATTTGCATATAATTATTCCTGTTCAACAACAGAATTTATTTCTCTTCATTAGCTTCTGTTTGTCAGCATTTTAAGTGTCATGATAGGAGGTAAAATGACAGGAAAAGTGCACATGTGAGACGTGACAGTCAAAACCCAGCGGGCATTGTGATGTCAGTCCGGTTTGCATTTCGGTTATTTTTAGGTCGTGACTGACCTTGACTTAATTAAATATAAAGTCATTGTGACATTAATGTTTCCCCACACACAGGAGTCAAAAGCCAATGTCAGCATGACGTCCGTTGACTGATCTTCCACTGACATGAGACTGAGGTCAGAAATGCCAAGGAATTATCTCACATAAAAGTTATCCTTCAGCCAGGTTTTTGACTAACCTTCTACTGCTTTCATACTTAAGTCAGATGCCCATCTGAATGTAACTCCAATATGATGTTGGATTCAAAGCAGATTTTGACAATAGTTTGCAAAACAACGTTTACTGTAATGTAATTTGAAAATCAAATCTGAATTCAGAATGATGTTGTATTTCCGCTGCTTGCCCGTTGGATAGCTGATGTTTATATGTGACTCTGGTTTATGTTGTATAACGGAAGAAGAATTATTGCCTTTCCACAGGTGAGAATTGAAGACGACATTGCTATTACATCAAATGGAGTGGAGTTATTGACAGTCGTCCCGAGGACTATAGAAGAAATAGAGGCACTCATGGCCCAAGGAAGAGACTCTGATGACCCCACGCCTATCCTATTCACCCCTGAGACGAAGGCTGCCAACTAGGAGAAAATATGACAGAAATTATCGCTGATTTTATAGTTTCAATATTTCAAAATCTGCAATTCCAGTACATACTGTATACAAATGTGTGTATATATATTTAATATGTATGCATAGGTTATGGTAGACCTATTGTATTTAGTTATTTATATATTATGATTTATTGGTAAAGGCAAATACGCCAGTCATGGCATCAGCCTAACGAAAGTGTTATTGACATTTGTTTTGACAAACTTATTTATACATACATAAAAATGTGTCAATAAAGTTGAATTAAATTACCGTAGAACGGGGTGACTTTGAACAGCCGGGGTGACTTTGAACACTTTTCTGAAAAAGATTGATCCTCTATGAATGCAAAGCTAGATGAGAAGATGCTGGAAGTATTTGACTTCTGATTATATTCCACTAAAGCCTAGTTTCTTTCTACATAAAGTCATTGTGACTGGAATTTTTTTTTTTCATGATTTTGATGAATAAACTTAGCATACTTATATTGGCAAGATATCATAGCCTGTTAACTTCTGTGCCCACAACAGTACTGAATGATCCTGGCCTTATAAATACTTGCCTTATCATTATGTCACTCAAATACTTCCAAAATCCACCAGAAACTTGTTGGAGGCTATTCAGAAAGACCGACAACAAAGAATATAAGTGGATGATGTTGAATTGTAACAAATTTCGGGGTGACTTTGAACATCACATTGTGATGGTGAGCGCAGAGACCATCACATTTCCCCGTAAACTATATTAACAGATATATCATATTTCATAAGACAATGCATATAATTCATATAATGTCTGAAGCATATTTCACTATATTAGGCACTCATTTAGCTTCTTAGGCACAGAAGTAGACCAAGAATAAAAAATTCACAAAACATACAAAAAACAGTAACAAAATTTTAGGGAAAGGCAATTAAGCCCTGGAACATTCATAAATACAGATAAACATTTGTTTTCTGAAAATTGATGATTTTCTTTCATTGAAACTCACTTTGTTCAAAGTCACCCCGGATCTCGGGGTGAGTTTGAACGCCCATTTATCCGCTGACACAGGCATATACATGATGTCTATCGCACAGGTTAACTACATGCCAGTGGCCAACATTTTATCCCATGAAATACCACCTAGATCTTATACATTTTTAAAGATAAGGGAATTGAGGTGAAAACTGTTCAAAGTCACCCCGTTCTACGGTAAATTGAATGTCAAATTATTTAAGTAAGGAACATCCCTTATCCAGTGTATAGTTCGGTAAATTAGATGAAGTATTTTAAAACTAAAAAAAAAAAATGAAAAGGCTGCGGAGGACCTTTTCGGGAGAGACACATTAATAATTGATTTTTGAGAAATTTCAACAATTCTTGTGTTTGTAGAATACTTTATTTCTAAAACAAAAACAAAAAATCACTTCATAATGATTTTTCTTAAAAACTTAGAAATGATTCTTCATTTGAAGGAGGAGCAGCATGGGTTATAACTTATACAAAACATAGGCTGCGCAGCAGCAAACCTTCAGCGAAAAAACAACATTTTTAAAGGACACCATTACACCATAAAAGTGATGTGAACCACATTGCAGGTAATATTTGCAATAGTGGCCCGATCTTGGTCTGAAATTATCTATATGCCCCGCCATATGGCCACCTGCATGCCAGGGTATGTGGAACGATGGAAAGACCTTACTAGACCAATATACACATTATAGGGACCAGTTTCATGCATAAAGAAGGAATAAGTTGTGAGGTATGGGTCAGAATGTTTCAAAAAGCATTAAGAGTAACTATGAAGCAGACCAACAAAGGACACTGAAATATTATATAGGGAATGTATATAAACTTTCATCTATGAACATACAATGATGGCCAAGTTTTGGCTTGAAAACAAAAAATAATTTTAATATTTTTTTTTGTCAATATTTCAAGATATTTCGAATATCAATGAACTATACCCACAAGAGACACAAATTTATCATATAGGTGACATTTGTAACAAATTTCATCCATGTACCTGCAATTCTGACCAAGTTTTGACCTGAAATGAAAAAAAATTAAATACATTTTTCTTAATATTTCCAAAAGTATAGAATATCAATCAATCAGACCATGAAAAGACACAACTAGACCATATAGGCTACATGTGTAAAAAATTTAATCCATGTACATGTAACAGGGGCTGAGTCCTGGCCCGGAAATGAAAAAAAAAAAGTTTTTAATATTTTCGTCAATATTTCGAAAAGTACAAAATGTCCATCCATGAGACCATCAAAAGGCTACACCATACAGGCTACATGTGTACCAAATTTCATCCGTGTGCATGCAATACGGGCGGAGTCCTAGCCCGGAAACGAAAAAAATGATTTTCTTATATTTTTCTCAATATTTCAAAAATTACAAAAGTTCTATCAATCAGACCATCAAAAGGCACAACTAGACCATACAGGCTACATGTGTACCAAATTTCATCCATGTACATTCAATACGGGCTGAGTACTGGCCCGGAAATTATCTATCCGCCCGCCGCCGGACGCCCGACCGCCCGACCGCCCGACCGGCGGACAACTTTTGACCAAAGTGATAACAATACCTTCTTCGAACTTCGTTCGTTGAAGGTAAAAATATCATCTATTACCTACAGCATCATCAGCATCTGTTAAATGCTGCCACTCAAGAAACGAGCAGACGTCATTATGGAACGGTTACTAAGCAACCAACAAGATGAAATTTGCTGAGTGATTTCGAGAATATTTTAATCAAGATAAGTGCGTTTGTCAACCCAATTCGAATGACAGTTTCACCGATGATAAGCACCAGCGAAAAAGAAGTAATCTTGATGTGGTAATGATTATGAATTTCGTAGGAATTGACCAGAAAATGACCAGAAATGACCGCAAATCTAAGAGTATGATTTATATGACAATGTCAGATTGCTCGATTTAATATGAGTCTGTATTCTGTGGCTAAATGTGTGACTCAACAATAGGATTTATTTTCAAAATAGTCTTCAAAAATCTTGCTATAAAGTGATGGACAAGCATGTCTAATAAACCCAAAGGTCTTTTTGTGAATTTTGAAAGTTTAGTGTTAAAGAATATCTGCAGGTAATGACCTTCAACTCATCTTGGAACCACCTGATTGGAACCAATGAATTTGTACAAGGCTTCTCCTCTGTAGCTCAATTTATGTACAAAGTGATCCTTTTGCACCTTTCTAACTGAAAACAATATCATTTGGAAGAGGCCTTGAATCTCAAATTGGCTTAAACCAGAATCTGTCTGAGAAGTCTCAGTTGGTAGAGTAGATGGAATGAAGATTTTCTTTTAGCATGAATGTGTCGTAAACATTCAAGGAAAGATTTTTGAGTGAATGTATCGTGTATAATATACTTGAATGAAAAACTAAATTAAGGAACCAATACACACACATGTAAGCCTTCCTGAGCCAAAAAGCTGCAATCCAAATGGGGAAAAAACAATTACGTTCTATAACCACAGACCATTCAAGAAGTTCATAAAATTATTCAGAAACTTAACTAAACAGAACATGACCAATGTCACAGGTTTTTATGGCACATCAAAAGAACCTAGAGAAGCTTCATCCTTAGAAGCCACAGGTGCACTCCAATAATTAACAGAGAAGTAACCGGTTCAAAGGTTTTCTCTGCCATCCTAATTGCATGCTAAGAACAGGCTCAGCTGATGCCTTACTAAGAAATCTTCTTACTACTTTTTCATCCCTCCTTTTTCCTTTCTTCTTTGTATTTTTGCATGTTCCTTCAGCTGCGCAATGTTGGATCACGACAAAATTGATGCAACAAAGTGTCTATGTGCAACACACAAGGCAAACTGCCTGCCAAGCTGTGCCTGTTACAAGACTTGACAAGGTCGAAATTCAAGCAAGCATCAATTCACAATTCATGTGTAATGTTGAAATGCATGCCGATGGCTTAAAAGTCGCTAGTTGATTAGGCATAGTAGTTGATGTATTAGCAAATCCGTTTGTTAATGCAACATTGAATTGCGTAAGGCCCAAAGTACTACAATCCAATTTAGGAAATGATAATTACCTTCTACAACCACTGAGCAAGAAGTTCACAATATTATACAGAAAAAAGAGTGTTACTTCACTAAGCAGAACTATGATTAAAGCCACAGGCTCTCATGAAACATCAAAAGAAACTAGAAATGCTGCATCCTTATGTAAAATTCCCAAGGCTATAAAAGCCACAAATATACATTTATTAAACTTACTTGTATTTCAGCTCCAATATGTTTCCTGCATCTATGTTTAATTCATACTGCCTGCATTTCTATAATTACTGAATTCTGTGTATACCATTTTCATGCATTGTTCAACTTGTTCTATTGTTTAACATGGTTAAGAGGCCAGCTGGTCAAGAGCTTGGTACTTGTGATATTGTTGAAGTAGGGGTGATTATTCTATAATTGGCAAGACTGGACTTGAGTCCATTATACAAGTTTAAAGCCTCTTTGTACATATACATGTAATATAGCCTGCAGCTGCCAGAGCACATGGACAAGTTATGTCATGAATTTAATAAGGATTTATAATTGGAACTCTAGGGAATTATCTAATGTTGTTGACTACCTCTATGAATGGGTTTCTATTATTGTATGTATGTTTGTTATGTGTTGCCTTGTGATTGGAATTATTGATCTTGTTGGCCAAAGGCCATTGGTTGTTGGATTTCCTCCTTTAATATAAAAGGGAGGTTTTGCCAGTTAATAAACAGTTTGAGTTTGGTTTAGACTACGAAGAGTAACTCTTGCATTTGTTCTACTTTCTCCAGATATGCAATTACTTTGAACTTGGTAAAACTGAACTATCTGTAATCTGAGACTGGACAGAGTAGTTGGTAATACTCCATGCATTTAGGAACATCTTAGGAGAATGCCAACCCGTCTCACATTATAATTGGTGACTCTGACTTAAGATTGGAACGCCTTGGATCATCTCAGGAACATCTTGGGAACATGAGGAACATCTTCTCCCGGAGCCGCATGGACAACAGAGGACTCCCCATTGATGACCTGTGAAGATCCAAGCAGATTAACCAGTTGCTGAATGTGAGGTGAGACTGCTAGTGACAGTCACAGCAACCACATTTTCTTCACGAATACAAGACATCTCATCTTTAATCCAAGATGCCCCCCAATGATGGACCAGATGGACCAGGTCAGGCAGGTCAGGCAGGTCAAGGTGGACAGGGAGAAGGACAGGCGCCTCAAATTCCAGGTGCAGATGCCACTCCATTGATGGTGCAAGATTTCACCACCTATCTCCACCAGGACAGGACCTTGAGGCAGACTGCAGATGAACAGAGGGTGACGATGTCAAGGGAAGCCGAGGAGCGTCGGAAGGCCGAGGACCAGGTCAAGAGGGTCCCTTCCTGTGACGGTGGCAGTCCCCAGGCCGTGAGAGAATGGGTGCGCAACGTGGCTCTCACTATCCACTACTCAGGCTATACAGTCTACATAGCCTCACAGTCGGCAACTGGGCCTCTGAGGAGAGAACTGGAACACTTCCTGAGTTCGCAAGAGAACAGGCAAGCAGTAACATGGACCCAACTTCGGGACCATTTACAACAGGCCTTCCTCTCTCCTCATGAGGATGATCGACTTCGGCATGAGGTCGAAAAGACGAAGCAGGGGGCCTATGAAAATTCAGCTTCTTACAGCCGACGTTTCCGGGAGGCGGTCGATCTCGCTTACCCCCCTACGGCAGAAGAGAGGAACGTGGACCTCACCAGGAACCTGCTTCGTTTGTACCTCCGAGGCATCAGGGACCGTCATATCGTGGAGAGATTGGTCAAGGAAGGAAGGCCAACAAGCTTCTCTGCAGCCATGACGCTCGTCCAGAGTTATGAGGCAGATAACTACAGACTGCAGATTGCCCTGGATGAAGAGGTCCCCGACCGTGTCGAAGAGCCTATGGAAATCGGAGCCTTCAGCCGACCCAGCCAGGACCTCAACAGGACCTCAGCCAATGCCTCATCGTCACAACCTGGGGATCGCTGGATGAAGGGCTTCAATGATATGCAACGCCAGGTCTCTGGTCTGGCCACCCAGTTTACTAAGCTGATGGCCACCTTGGAAAAGAACTCCAGACAGGAAACGAAGACGTCCCAGCCCAGCAGTAGAAGGAGGGAAGACCAAGGAAGAAGACAGGACCACGGAGGAGCCAGACCGAAGACCAGCGCCAGGCCACTGATGTCAGGGAATGAAGGAGAGGACTACAACATCTTCGACAACGAAGGAGAGCCCCTCTGCAATTACTGCCACAAAACTGGTCACATTGCTCGCAATTGCCTCAAACGCAAGCGAAGGGACTCAGCCTCTCGCAGAAACCCCAGGCAAAGTCGGGACCAGGGAAACTGCTAGACGCCGTGGCAGGCGAGGGCGTCTACGTGGAACTCTCACTGCACGGGAGGACCACGCACGCCCTCGTAGATACGGGAGCGTCCCGCAGTTGTCTACGGCGTGCAGAATTTGACACTTTATGCAAAACCATTAACAGAATTCCACTGCTTCGCAAAACAGTGCAGCTGTGCGGCGTCACAGGCCACGACATCGAAGTCCTCGGCTCCACGGAAGTGATGGAAGACTCCCTTGGCCCGATAGAAGTCATCGTCGTGGAAAACATCGGCCACTCCATGATTCTGGGGAGAGACATCCTGGCCAACGATGGCGCCCACATCAACTACGCGGACGGCACACTAATCTGGAGGAACAGCACTTTGCCTCTGCTTCCTGCTGCAGGATGCAGGAGTCTCGCCTCACTTGGCGACAGACCTCCAGTGATAACCAGACCAAGGATCTAACAGTGTGTGAGGGCACACGAGGACCTCTTCTCAGCAAAAGGGGAGAATTTGGGATGTCATCCAGAGATCGCCGTCCGCATTGAAACCGAAGGCCCACCCATCAAGCGTCGTCCTTACCGCCTGGCACTCACTCGGAAGAAGGCATTAGATGAGAAAATAAATGACCTCTTGGCTCAGGGTGTCATTGTGCCATCGTCATCCCCATGGGCATCGCCAGTCGTCTTAGTGGACAAGAAGGAGGCTTCCGACGTCAGGTTCTGTTGCGATTTCACTCATCTCAACAAGGTCACGAAGAAAGATGCGTACCCAATACCTCTCATTCGGGACATCTTCGACCAGCTTCAGGGGGCTAAGATCTTCTCGACGTTGGACCTCAAGTCTGGTTTCCACCAGATTCCACTGCACAAAGACGACCAGGAAAAGACGGCGTTCATCTGCCACCGAGGCCTGTTCCACTGGACCCGAATGCCGATGGGCTATCCAACGCCTCGCAACTCTTCCAAAGGGCCATGGAGATTGTCCTCAAGGGCCTCATCGGCACAATAGCGATGCTGTACATTGACGACGTGGTGATATTCAGCAAAACGGAAGAGGAACACGTCCAGCATCTGAAGGTCATCTTCGACAGATTGCGTCACTACAATCTCCGCCTCAACCCAGCCAAATGCGTCTTCGGCCTGGAAGAAGTGAAGCTGCTGGGCTATATTGTGAGTGCGGCAGGGCTGAAAGCTGACCCAGCGAAGGTCTCGGCGATCGTCAGGATGGACGCGCCGAAGGACCTCGTCCAGACTCGTTCCTTCCTGGGGATGTGCGGATACTATAGGTCCTGTATCCGAGACTTCGCGAAGATCTCCGAGCCGCTCACAGCGTTGACAAGGAAGCATGCTCGATTCGTGTGGACCGACCAGCATCAACAGGCCTTCGAGCTGCTGAAGAAAGCCCTCGTCAGCGACAGCGTCATGGCACACCCGAGGACAGACCAGCCCTTTCTTCTGTATACCGATGCATGCGACTACGCTGTGGGCTCAGTATTGTGCCAGAAAGATGACCTCGGCGTCGAGAGACCCATCGTCTACTTGTCCAAACAACTGACGGCGACGCAACGACGATGGGCCACGATCGAAAAGGAAGCTTGGGGTTTGGTATATTCGCTCCAACAACTTAGGCCCTACCTCTGGGGAGCGTCGTACCGGACGTTCGTCGATCATAAGCCCTTATTATCGTTGTTCACCAAAGAGATGAACAACACGAAGATTCAGCGGTGGGCAGTACTCCTTGCTGAATACAATTGCAAGGTGGAGTACCACAAAGGCAAGCTGAACGTTCGGGCCGACATGCTCTCCAGAATCCGACAGAAGGACGACGACACTGAGAAGATGGAGATCGGGACCTTCGATACCGAATACTGGCACCTCGAAGATGCCCTGCCAGACCGACAACCAGATGAGCCCACTCACACCATCTATGGCTTGGATCTGCATGAGATTGCGAGGGAACAAGGCACGATGGACGAATATGAAGAGGCGGAAGCAGACGAAGGCAGATACCAGATAATACAGGACCTGCTGTACGACACACAAAGACCTCACAAGTTTGCCGCAGAGCATCCTCGCCTAGTACTACCCCCCTCGGTTCGGAAGCAAGTGATGGACCAAGCTCATCAAGACGTCGGACACATGGCTGCCCTAAAGACTTTGCGGAAGGTCCAGGAAGCCTTCATGTGGCCAGGCATGGTTAAGGACACCAAGGACCACGCGGCGCAATGCCCCACCTGCATATTGCACTCCAGAAGGGCACCGAGGGCACCCATGGCACGATGCCACTGCCGAAATCTCCCATGCAAATCGTCGGGGCAGACCTCATCGGGCCATTGGTACAGTCCCCTGAAGGCAACCAGTACGTCCTCACTATCATCGACCACTGTACTGATGGGCAGAGGCGTCTCGATCCCCTCGAAATCAAGCCTGGAGGTCTGGAAGCGCTTCACCAGGGACTTTCTGCCACGCCACGGCCATCCAGACGCCATAATCACAGACCTCGGCTAGAGTTCGGAGCAACAGCGCTGAGAGACTACTTCAAGGACCTTGGCATCCATCACAGAAGGACGACCAGCTATAATCCTCAAGCCAATGGCAAGGTCGAGCGATTCAATGGGACCTTGAAGCAAATCCTCGCCCGACTGATGAACAACATGAGGGACACATGGCAGGATCAACTGGGGAACTCACTGATGGCTTACAACAACTCCGTCCTTGACTCCACAGGGCACACGCCATTCTTCCTCATGTACGCCAGGCGTGCCCGACTTCCAATAACCAGGATGCTCAGACCTCAGCACATTTTGGATCCACGACTGCAGGACGTCGCTGATGCACTGCAGCAAGCCAGCCAAGCCACAGCCGACAACCGACGATACAATAGGGAGCGGCTGCAGAGACAGGCAAACCAGGGCATCATCAGGGTCGGAAATTCTGTGGTCATCAAAGCTCCCGAGAGGTTAACGATGACCAGCCACTGGGACCCACACTGGACGGTGACTAGAACGAGGAATAAGGTCGTCTGGCTGAGACACCAGCAGACTGGCAAACAGAAGGTCCTGAACGTCAACAAAGTTAAGCTGGTAGACCCCAACTTGGTCTGGGACGAAGTGAATCCAAGACCAGTCAGAAACACCAGGCAGTCTACCAGGATAACAGGACGACAGGGCCCCATCTTGCTGCCAGAACCAGCCCAGGCTCCACCACTGCCACAGGACCTCCCACAGACCCAGAATCCGCCCCTGGAAGGAAGGCCCCCTCTGCGAAGGCTCACATTCGGGAATCCGCCACTGCAGACCTTGCACCCCCCTCGCCCTGGCACTTCCACGGATCCGCCCATGGACCATCAAGACATCCCTCGCCCAGGCCCCTCGACGGATACGCCCATGGACATGGACATCCCCATAGAGGAGGCCCAACCAGGTACAAGCAGGGACTCACAGAAGTACCAGTCGATCCTCCAGCAACACCGACCTTGGATACGCCTCTGGACACAAGGACCCCCCTGGACAGGACAGCCGAGATGGATCCGCCCCAGGACCCTGGGACCCCCTTAGGCCAGGAAGCCAAGACGAGTCCGCCCCTGCCTGCACAAACGGACATTGGCAGTCAGCCCCTCGCGGAGCCTGTGGATACGCCTCTGGGTGACACCTTTATCAGTGACACTTTAATTCCTGATACACAAGGAGGTGACACGCAAGAGCATGTAATTGAAGGCCAGGTGGCTAACAAAGGCAAAGGAAAGGCAAGGGCAAAGGCAAGTCCACACGTGGCAACCACACACAAGCCCAGGCACCCCCAAGAGAAAGAGGGGGGACGAATGCAATCAGGAACAAAGGGAGAAGCATTTACGTCATGCCCCCATGCGTCCAACACCTGTACGCATGTCACATGGACGCCAACAGACTGCCTTAAAAGACGCGCAGCACAGACAGCCAGCACAGACAGCTCCAAGTTCCCACTTTGAACACTTGGACTCCACTGCACCAGCTCCATTGGAAAATACTGTGCCACAGCTCCCTGCGACGTCAACTGAGCCATTACATCCAGAGCCATTACATCCAGCTCCACGTCCAGCTGTACATCCTGAGGATCCAATACATCCACCTTCGCCAGTGCCTGCCCTTGTGCCAGAACAGCAGCTCTCGCCACAGTCAGACAGACTTCAGGCCAAGAAAGACAACAAGGCGACTGCTCACAAAAAACACAAGGACGTTGCCTTACAACCCAGCCACGAGGAAGTCTTCCAAGAATTCCAGGAAGACCAGCCAGAAGACCCAGGAAGACCAACAGCCCACACCAGACGCTCAACCGAGCACTTCAACAACGCAGCCCAAACGACGACAGGCCAAGCGACAAAGAGACCCCGGGTTCGAACCTTCTGGCAAGAGATACAGAGAATTTCTACCCAGGGGAGCAAAAAGGTCATGTCTGGCCCCGTCACCGGCCGTGCAGAAGAAAGCTCGGATAAACGTTCTGCAATGTGTGCGCTCGTTCCTCGGCTCTTCCCAGGATTCGTAAGGCTGCCAACTGGTCTACCTTTCATCATCACTCCCATGACCATCATCATCTTCACTTTGTTCACGATCGTTGGGACGACACACCTGCCCATCAGAATCACTTCTCTGCCTGATGGGATTGCTATCAAGGGCCACGAACCACTACGTCAGATCGTGGCTTCTTGGGATGTCTACGTCACCCTGGACCCACCGCCCATCCCTGAGGACCTCGCAGAAAGGGTTAATCACCTACCAGTGACCTTCCGACGAATGGTCGATGCCATTGGATCGGGTTTTGCCTCTGGATATGACTCCATTCCAGCTCAAGCAGGACAGGCTGAAGCAGAGATATTGAGCTTGGGACCGCACAAACACAGAAGTAAGAGAGGACTTCTGGACATTGGTGGAACGATTTTACACCATTTATTCGGCGTGGCCACCAGCTCAGAGCTTCAGCGCTACGAGGCAGCCCTCGAGGAGACCAGGGGGGCACAATTCACCTTGGCCCACGCATACACGAGCCTGGCGACCGTGGTGAATCAGACCAGGGCATACACGAAGAAGCTGACGCTAGAGACTAGACATCTCAGGGACCAGGTCATCAGATTGGACTCCGCCATTATCGCCCTCGGAACGGCCGCGAAGGAGCAGGCTCGACAAATCCGACGATGACGATGGTAACCGACCTTGATCGATACTTCGATATCCTGGACATTGCCGCACAGCACTACCTCGAACAGGTGGCCCTCTTCAACCAACAGAGATCCAATCTCGAGCGAGGACACCTAACCCGAGCGCTACTCTCCGAGCAACAACTCCAGGACATCCTGAAGCAAGCCTCCACGCAGCACAAGGTAATTGAATCTTTGGCATGGTATTACCAGTTTCTCTCTGTATATCTCTTTCTGGCGTGACGAGCGCTCTCTCCTCTATAGAATTGAATTACCTTGATAGACCCTCGCCCCTTTCTCTTGTATCATGTCTTAGCTTTACCTGTACCTATTGCTAACTCCAGTTTCTCTGTACACCTTCAGTTAGAGCCCTCCTACGCCACTGACACCACTTCCGGTCTAGTTTATATCCCCAGAAAATGCCTAGGACGTTTTCCGGCGGCGTGTATTACAGGCCCGGGCTATGGCGTAGGAAGGGAGAATTGCATAAGAGGTCTCCTCAATAATAGATCGGAGCTTGTCAACTCGTGCAGAGTGACCATGCAAGCTTTCGCCCAAGAACCCATCATAACGTCCTAGATGTAAATCAATATTCCATAGCACTCATGGAATCGATATTGCTCTTCGTTGTCCGGGTACGCCAGAACGACACTTCACACTAGCTCGTGGCACGCACAATGTCACTTGTCTACAACCATGTACCCTGGCTGGCAAAATTTTATTATAACTTGTGTGGACAGACTCCATGTATCCAGACGTTATGTCCTTCCTGTCGTGCGGGTCACGAGCCATTTTAACTTTAGTGTAGGTATTAAGATGGAGGATGTGACTAAACTTCTGCCACGCATTGATTCTGCCGATACGGCCCCCCTAGAAGATTTAGATGTGGACACTTTGATAAATCCTGTACTGCCATTGCCCACATTCCCCTCCCTCGGTCTTTCCAGGCAGCCGTCGTTATTGACAATTATAAATATAGGATGCTTTGCCATCATTTTGTGCGTTATGTCCTTTCTGTACCTTCGCTGGCGTGTGCGCGACACGCAGGCGAGGTCAGACAGCCCCCCTAGATCCACTGGTGTCGGATCCGCCCCTGAGGATTTACCCCTTACTGAGATTGAGCATGCTCATGAAGCAGATGCTCACAGACCCGCCCCCCCTACCAGCAATGGACGTCTATGGCCACTTATACCCCAGTCGCTTCTCTGTGGATCTAACAGTCAATCAAATGAGGCCAGTCCATCTGCTCCAAATATTAAGTTTCCCCCTCTCTAACTGGACGATCCTAACCTTGCGCTCAGCTCTTTTCTAAATAGCTCTGATTCTCATCACAGCTCAGTTCTACCAGTGCTCGGTTCTGATACTTTCAACTCTTCGCTCTGCATTTCGTTTCTTCGCCCCCCCTCCTTAAGCCCCCCCCCCTCTCGTCACTCTTTTAACTTGTCAATCTATGCGAAGGTCGGCGCAAGCTCCTATACCCCAATTGCTTTGATCTTGGCTCAGCTTAGCCCTTCATGCGCCCAGTCCTACTCTATTTAACCCTTCGCTATTTAGAATTGCTTCCCCCCCCTATTTAAACCCCCTGCAGCCCTATCTTCACAGATCTGCCTGTCTCTCACATGCACACTTTGCGAATCTGTAATTACGTTGCGCTCTGTCTTTTTCCTAATAGCTTTGTTACATAACTTAGCTCAGTCTTCTAGCGCCTAACCTCGTAATCTTACTTTTCGCTCTGTATTGTCTATATTTCCTCTATGTCTATAGCCCGTGCTCCTGTGTACAGACAATTTCTCTTTGATTCTTCTTACCATGCCTCACTTCACATTGCTGCTGCTGCTCAGTCCCACAACTGACGATCTTCATCAATATCATACATCGTTATAATCATTTTTATAGGCTCTAGGAGATCACACGTGCACCAACGAACTCTCGTCAGCTGCCCTCACAGCTTCTGATTCATTCAGTGACATTTTAATTCGATTAATTAATTGGTGGCACTTAGTGTGGGATCTCACCTGCCTATTGTATTTTTTTAGTGGTCTCTTGTGGGTTCGTCTTACTCCAATCACAGATGTTGGACCATCGGACTCATGAGAGCCACACATGTATTGCATTGTATTATCATCATTTTTCATCATCATATTGTGTATTTCTGTGCTCTCTGCTGGGTCCGTGTTTCTCCTATCCTTAGTAGTTAGGCCATCGGATTCAGTGGAGGCACACATGTATTTAGATTAGCCAAAATTCTTTTTATATATACTTATGTCTTTTTATGCTAGTTTAGCTATGTTTTTTTTTTTTTAGATCACAATTTTTTTTTCCTAAATTTGTTGTCTCCATATTCAAAAATTTACTCTTCGCTGTGTGTTTTATCTAGCTTAGTATTTAGTGTTATCATTAGTCTGATTTTGATCAGCTTCTACTGATAGATTTGTCATGATCTGCTTCGGCATATCAACTGCTGGGTTCCACGACTCACAAACATTTATTTAAGGATACCACAATATTTATTTAAGGATTTTAAAAGTGTTATAGCACACAACCTTTATCACGAAGGGCTCAGCCCGTGTGTAATGCTCAGTAAGACTTAAGTCACATTATTGCATTCAGAATCGGTTGTTTCCTTATTGTGTAATCCATTGTGTATGTTATTGTATAACTCATTGTGAGCTCTCACCCTTGAAACTCACTCAGAGCTTAGCCACTTATAGGCTCAGCCATTTAACTTGAAGTCCAAATGGGGAACCCATTGTTAAGCTTCTTTTATAACAGAAACTTTCACTAGGCACTTAAACACAACTTTCTACTTTTAGCATATATACTTACCTAAGTCACTTTGCTATTTTGTCTTTAATGACCTGCATTTTCATACTTTTATAACCTCAGGTTTATTTTTCCCTTTCATCACATAAGTTCCATAATATTCTGATACTCCTCAGTTCCATAATAATTACAGAACTTCTTTCATAGGGAGGGATGTGATGTAAAATTCCCAAGGCTATAAAAGCCACAAATATACATTTATTAAACTTACTTGTATTTCAGCTCCAATATGTTTCCTGCATCTATGTTTAATTCATACTGCCTGCATTTCTATAATTACTGAATTCTGTGTATACCATTTTCATGCATTGTTCAACTTGTTCTATTGTTTAACATGGTTAAGAGGCCAGCTGGTCAAGAGCTTGGTACTTGTGATATTGTTGAAGTAGGGGTGATTATTCTATAATTGGCAAGACTGGACTTGAGTCCATTATACAAGTTTAAAGCCTCTTTGTACATATACATGTAATATAGCCTGCAGCTGCCAGAGCACATGGACAAGTTATGTCATGAATTTAATAAGGATTTATAATTGGAACTCTAGGGAATTATCTAATGTTGTTGACTACCTCTATGAATGGGTTTCTATTATTGTATGTATGTTTGTTATGTGTTGCCTTGTGATTGGAATTATTGATCTTGTTGGCCAAAGGCCATTGGTTGTTGGATTTCCTCCTTTAATATAAAAGGGAGGTTTTGCCAGTTAATAAACAGTTTGAGTTTGGTTTAGACTTCGAAGAGTAACTCTTGCATTTGTTCTACTTTCTCCAGATATGCAATTACTTTGTACTTGGTAAAACTGAACTATCTGTA